>VZTF01005453.1:126056-262111 GCA_013397755.1 Cnemophilus loriae | reverse complement strand
GGCCCTGCCCCCTGTCCCGCTGAGCTCTGGGCAGCGCCGCCCCGCCCGGCCCTGCCCCCTGTCCCGCTGAGCTCTGGGCAGCGCCGCCCCGCCCGGCTCCGTGCCGGCCAGGCCGCGGCACAGACCCTGTGTCCTGTGTGATGCAGAGAAGGCACGCAGGGAGAACACAATGGTTTTGGGATCTCAGGTCCGATATCCCTGTCCTGCGCTATCCCCAGGCCCTGCTGCCACCGCCTCGCCAGCATTCCCGTCACAGCTGTAACCCCGTCAGAGCCACCGGGACTGGACCCTGATTTATGTGTGTTATAAGCCAGTGAAGGAGTTGCTGCTGCCTCTGAGCCACATACAGATCTGATTCGAGATAGGGGAAGTCTCCAAACCCAGGAGATGCTGGAGCTGGTTTGCTGTCCCGTGTAAGGGAAGCAGCCAGTTTGGGAGATGGATGGGTGAGTAATAAAGGTGTCATTAGCACAGGTGGCACATAAGCCAAGCTCCTCACGACTCAGACGTTTGTTCGTGAGACCATATAGAAACCCCATTGCTATAGGCAAAAAAACCAAAAAAATGCACAGACAAATGATAAATCGTAGGAGCAAGGAACTGCCCAGCTGTTCCAATGCTTGGCAGAAAAGCAGGAAGGGACTCAAGCTCATCGAAACCCTAGAGATGTAAATAATGACAAGATAGTTATGGGTACTCCCAGCCCTCTCTCCTTTTTGGCAGGATGGCTGGAGTTCAGCTTGTCCAGGCCCTGCTGACGGTGACTGACCCGGGAAACAGTGTGAGGCAAAGCTCCAGCCTGTGCTCTCTGTGAGGAAAACAACACTAGAAATTCACTTCCTCTCCCTGCTTGGAACCGGAGTGTGACCACAGAGCAAGAGAATGCTTGGAACTTTTGCTGCTGTTAGAAGACGAATGAAGTAAACCAAATATTTTTGTAATAAACATTTAATATCCTTTTTTGGGGCTTTGTAATCAAAGCAGCTTTCTAAGCTATGCACGCATGCACAGTAATCCTCCACTAATCCTGCTCGCCTCAGGCATATGAGATGCTACAGAAATAGTAAGGCAGTGCATACTACAGAAGAAACTTCTAATTTGTTTTTGTCTAGCTCCGCGTAAGGCCAAGCCTCAGGTGCAATGGACCATCACATAAAAAATGTAACAGAGCTCACATGTAAAATACTCCTGCAGCCCTGTGTATTGATCAAATACCAGATGGCATGAATGGGGTAACTGTGGGATGGTGCTGGGAATGGAAGTCAAGTTCCAGATTATTTTTCCAAAACAAGATACCATTTAATTTTGTGAAATCCAGGGAAACAGCAAGAAAGTCAGAGGTTAGTGGGGTCAGAGGCCAGTGAATGTCACTGCTAGGCACATTATAATCATATTTCCTCAGAATTTCCACTACAACTCTTTCCCCATCACTCATAACTTTGTAATAATTTTCTAACTAGACATTTTCCTATTTTAAAAAATACATTTCAAACATTTTTCTCTTAGTCTTACTTCAGCTGAAATGCACATAGGTCAAAAATTTGAAATTATGAGCAGCAGTAATCCACACCAATATGTGCTTTTATATAATTTGGCTTTGATTCGCCAGTCATGGGTGTATGAAATTGGGATTTTTACTGATCCTACAGTTGGGGACATCTGCTGCTGGTAGGTGTAGCTGATGCTTCCATTGGGGAAGATCCTTTTCTTTCTCCTTCAAGGACACATGAATTCCTCTAGTCTGCAGGAATGCACACGGGTGTGCCCTGTTCCACTGTGCTGGTGTCAAACCCGGTGTCCTAGCATGGGTGTGAGGGATCTTTTAGAGGCCAGCTCTGAGTTTCTTATTGTGACTAATACACTAAAAGACCTATCCTAGTTTGGAATTGAGCCAGGGCCTGAAACTGAAATGCTTCCTAGTAAGTGATTTGCTCCAGTTAGTGAACTGAGGGAAGCATTCCCTTCCCATCCTCCTAGACCCGCTGTCTTGGCAGTGTTAATAAAATATACCCCAACCAAAGAGAGGTGGCAGGATGCCAGAACAATGCACAAAAACTATCTTTCCTTGAGAGAGTCATCCAACAAGTTGTCAGCAGGAGCTGCGCCTCCGCCAGCGTGCCAGGGACTCCTCTGGAAGGGCCCTGCGGTAGCACGGTGAGCGGCCGACAGTGTGAGCCAGCTCACAAACCCGCATGCTCGCAGCCATCGGGGACACCGGGGCTGGTCCCGGGCCAGGAGGTGCGTGACACACTGCCACCCTGTCCCTCACCAGGCACAACGACCCTGCACCTGTGGAGACCAGCGGCTCTGACTTCAGGCAGGGCAGAGGTGGTGCTGACAGGCCAGGGGAGGCACACCGACCCTGCCCATCACCGCTCTGCCTGCCCAGGTGGGAGGCACAACGACAGCCCCAGGGCTGTACCCACACCACGTGCTGGGAACCCTTCCTAAACCTGGTCCCTCCAACACGGCTCGAGCAGCAAAGCTCCCCCTGCTCCTGAGCTGACAGAGCCTTTCCCACTACAGCCATGCAGAGCAGGCACAGTGGCACCGGTGGCTGGGACAGCAGGGACAGAGGACACCGAGCTCCTGGGAATACTGGAGAGGTTAAACGCCGGAGCTAGGCTACTCCCTTGTACACACTCCACGGACCTTCAGTCTCCCAGATGTGCTGGAGCTGAGCCCCTTAAGAGGTTACAGGTGGAGCCTGTTTGTAGCACCTGTGCTCACAGCTGTGGCACCTTAGAATCACAGAATTGTTAAGGTTCGAAAGGACCTGTAAGATCACTAAGTCCAACCTTCAGCAAAGCACCACCACTGTGTTCACCACTACATCATGTCCTCAAGTGTCACATCCACATTTTTTGAACGCTTCCAGGGAAGGTGATTTTACAGCTTCCCTGGGCAGCCTGTGCCAGCCCTTTCCATGAAAAAATTTCCATAATATGCAACCAAACCTCCCCTGGCTAAACTTGAGGCCATTTCCTCTCATCCTATCACTTGTTACCTGGGAGAAGAGACTGATCCCCACCTGACTCCAGCCTCCTGTCAGGTAGTTGCAGAGAGTGAGAAGGTCCCTCCTTCAGTGCTCCTGCATTTGGGGTGAGATTAAAATTGTAATGTCAACTATTAAAATATTAATGTAATCCTTTCAATTTCCTTGTGCTTCGTGGGGAGCAATGGCATGTGGAAGAAGGTTTGCTGTGATTCCTCTGAGATGTGAGAGAGTAACTAATTACTGGAGAAGATGAGATACAGTCCTGTGATTCCCTGGAATATCTGCTAAGCCTCAGGACAGTTTGTATATAATGGAACCACTCTTCTACAAAGAAAAGATAAACAAAGCAAAAGAAAAACAGTGGTGGAGCAAACAGCAGCTCTGGATAGTCACTGGTCTCAGAGTTAGTCCAGAACCTGGTAAATAAAGCTGCAGACAATTAATTAGAGGAATAATGCCTGTAAATAATATTTTACGGTAGGATTAGGTCATCAGGAGGGTACCTGGTGAACTCAAAGGAAGTGTGGGGAGAAAGGTAAAGAAGACACTAAATTGCCTTCAGCTCTTTAAATGATTCCTGCAGATCCTATTACAGAAGAGAAACGGAAATGGCTGCAGAACAAATCATACGAGTTCCTATTTCCAGTGGTCCAACAGCCTCTATAAAAGAGAGAAAACGCCTGTGTGCTCTGGAAGCAGTAAAAGACACATTTGTCCCCCATTCATCACTGCGTTCTCGGGTATGCGCAGTCACTGCCGAGCCCGTGGGGGCGGGGGATTAGCATAGCCCTTGGCTCCGTAGCGTCTGCCCTGGTGCTGCCTGCGGCTGTTTTTGGGATCAGCCCTGCCGCTGCACCGGGATGGACAGGACGGTGCCGGGCAGGTACCGCGCAGGCAGCAGGCACGGACAGCGTACTTCGGAAGGGCGTCTCTGAGCCTGAACTCAGCACCACAACTACCCTGCTTGGCCACAAAAATGGGCAAGTGCCCAAGTACAGCATCCCCTCGTCATCTCTGGGAGAGCAGCCGTAGCAGCTCAGGGGGGTGAGTGCTCTCGGGCATCAGAGCTGCCCTGTGTGAGCTGACACAGTAACAGAGAGGAGGAATTGTGGACTATGCTGAGGTGAAAGGGACCGACCAGGATCATCGAGTCCAACACCTGGCCTGCACAGGACACCCCAAGAATCACACCATGTGTCTGACAGCATTATCCAAACACTCCTTGAGCTCTAGCAGCCTTGGTACTGTGACCACTGCGCTGGGGAGCCTGTTCCAGCACCTTACCACTCTCTGGGTGAAGAACCTTTTCTTAATGTTCAGCCTAAACCTCCCCTGACACAGCTCCAGCCGTTCCTCAGGCCCTATCACTGGTCACCAGAGAGCAGAGACCAGTGCCTGCACCTCTGTGTCACCTCACAAGGAAGTTTACAGAGAAAGGCTCAGCTCTGTGGCCCCATTTCTTCAAGCCCCCACATTGCCGGCCACAATCGTTGCATATTTCCAGATGCTGCCAGGGGCCTCTCTGTTAACTGGTTTATGGGGGTAATTTACAGCACCTGGAAATTTTGTTATTTCTCAAGGTCATGTCCTGCGTCATGGGACACTGATGCTCCTGCCTCATTCCTGCTGTGATCTCTCCAGTCCTCAGCAGCTGAACTGTATGTCCAGTGCAATTGACAAAGTGATCCACCTTCACCTGCAGTGCTCACGCACACCCACACCATTGCCTTTGGAAAATAATTACAGCACCGAGACCGATCCTGTTAGATTAAGACAAATTAAGAATCTAATATATAGGTTTGCTGTCAGGCTCCCAGGGTCAGGGGTCGATACAGTATATTGCAGGGAGGCTATAGGTTACCCCTGCCCCAATATTTTATCATAATAAACCAAACGGGGACAAAACACCCAGCAGTAGCCCATAAATCTATTAGCAGTGAACTGTCAATGTCCCACATACCCGGGTAATTTGTTAATTCAGAGCTGGGGCTCTTTTTTCACTAGACCTTGTAAACTCCTTTTTGAAACATCAATAAACCATCTGCTTTGACTTGTTAATCAAACGACTTTATTCAGTCCAAAGCAATTTTTTCCTAATAAAAACAGAGTATTTATCTCCATGGCTATAAAAGAGGATTGTTTTCAACTGTTCACTTATAGTTAAGAAGCACATTTAGTTTGGATTGATTTCCAATGCTTCGGTCATATCTTGTCACTTCCCATTTCTTACACACAGCATCTCAGTTTAGCTCCCTAGCAGGGAAAACACAACCTGCCCCAGTCAGTGCTGGGAGTGGCACCAGGGGAGCGGTAACCAGCAGCAAAAAGGTCAAGGAAATCAAAGTTTAAAGAGCTGAACACATCCTTGTCAGATCTTGGGCCGTTCCCACCTTTTCTCAGTCTTTTCCTGCAGCTGCACCTGTCTGGTTCCCACCTCCTCCCAAGCCAGCCCAGGATTCCACCTGGGACGTCTTCTCGAGGCACCCTGTTCCCTCGCTGTGGGTCTTGCCAAGGCTCTGCCAGCAAAACCTTGGCACAGTCCCCTCCAGCTTCTTCCCTGGTAGCAGCTGGTGATGAGGGGTGCTGTGGTGGGCAGACATGGGGCTTTGGTGGGCTCTTGGGGCTGTGGTGGGCTCTTGGGGCTTTGGTGGGCTCTTGGGCTGTGGGGGTCGACAGGGGGATGTGGTGGTCAGACCGGGGCTGTGGTGGTCTCTCAATGCCCACTCCCCCACCAGAGCACAGGCTGCCTGGCATGGCCATCGCCATGGGCATGGTGGTGTATGCCACATTCCTTCCTGCTCTCTAGAGCATGGGGAAGGCGTGGGGGAGGTCCATTAGGACACCATTTCTGAAGGATGCAATTCCGCGGTGCAGCGCAGAGGGGGAGATGCTGGGCAGAGGACCTGGGGGATGCATTAGGGAAGGAAAGCGCATGTTTAGTCTGGCTGGTTGTTTTTCTCCATCCGTTTGTCATATCTGCAGCAGGAAAGGATGAGCTCAAGCAGCCCTGGCACTCCCCAGCACGGCGAGAGCAGCTCACGCAGCTGGATGAGGGCCAGAGCCGGCAGAGCCCCAAGCCTGTCCCCTGCAGGGGGGCAGCGTTGTCCCTGAGCCCCCTCGGACACCGGCACGACGGGCCAGGCTCCACGGTGCTCACGGGACTCGGAGCCATCTGCTGTGGCCCCTCGTGTCCACCTTGGCTCGAGTGCGTGCCCCACAGACCGCTGGCCGTGGCACACAGGCTGGGGCTGGATCCTTGCAGGGCACCCCGGGATCACCGGGGTGGGACAGGCAGAGGAGTGGCCACGAGCCCGCCGTGCTCCCGTGGCATTAACTGTGGGCAGCAGGGAGCTGTGCCAGGACACGGGGACATCTTGGCAATGCTCATCACTCAGGCACATCGGGGAGGGTATTCCCGGGCCACCAAAGCATGCCAGGCTAGGACACAGTGTCCACCTGTGCAGAAACAGTCTGTGGAGCACAGCCTAGCTCTAACCTGCAGCAGCTTCAAGGAACCAGGGGGAAACCCTCTGCGGACCCAATCTGATCCTAACCAGACTCTGCCCTTGTCAAACACCTTCCGCTTTAGACTGAGGAACTGCAGATCTCCTGCCTGAAGCATCCCTAGCAAACACCTTTCCCTACACACAGAGAGAGTCCTGCAAGCGGAGAGCAGAGCCACGGCCCCCCGTGGGTGCAGACCCCGGCACCCAGCACCCCCGGCTCGGTGGGGCCTGCTCCGTGCCGTAAGGACATGGCTGGGGCCATGGAGGCAGTCCAGACTGGCCTTTCCCAGGTGTTCCCAGGTGCTGCTGCTGCCCCAGCTCCTGAGTGCCACTTGCCACGTGGCCCTGCAGCCTGAGCTGCAGAAGGTGCTGTTAAAAGGGTGTGTAACCTGAGGGGCACTACTGCCACTCCAGGGTCACCACGGTCTGATGGCAGCGGCAGGAGCCGGGGGGTCAGGCTGTACCCCGGCCCAGGTGTGGCTGACCGCATGCTCTCAGCTTGCCACGTCCGTCCTGTGCCTCCACGAGGGCTCTACGCCTGCAGCCTGCTCTCACCGGGATGTGGAATCGGCAGCCCCCAGCCCCGTCCGAGCCCCCATGGGGGGGAAGGGGCAGAGAAACAAAGTCATTTATATAATGTATCTCCCCGCTGAGCTCCTAATGGCTGGCGCTTTTGTTCTGCAGTGGCTGCCTGGCTGTGATGGGCAGGAAGCCGCAGTCTCCCTTTGTTCCACGGCCTTATTCAGCAATTTAGATCCATCATAAAAATCAAATATGCATGTTGCAATCGCCTTGCGTAAAACAGCTTCAATTTTCGCCTTTCTTTAATTGAACTCCATGGGAGAAAGAGGCAGGGCTGGGGAGCAAGGGGCAGCAGGAGAAGCGCTTTGTGTTTTTGTTCAGCGGGCTGTGAAAATGGGTAGTAATGAAAATACAGAATTTTTATCTTTGCCTCATTATTAAAAAAAAAAAAAAAAGGACAGAAATCCTTGATAAGGCCTCTCAGGTAGAGGACAGCCTGTGGGGGAGCAGCCTTCTTTTCCCTGCGTTGTGGGGATGACAGGCTCAGCGGGGCTGGAGGAGAAGGGGTGGCCCTCAGCAGCATGGCAGGGACTGGTGATAGAGCTGGCAGCTCCATGCTGCCACAACACACAGGGCTGAGCTGACACACCGTGGCTCTGCTCCTGTTATCCTTCCAGAATGCCGAAGTGCTCTTCTGTTGCTGCGAGCAAACACGTATCCTTAAAAATGTTGCCAGCAGCTCCCTGCACTGCTCCCCGGGGGCCGCTGGGCACAGGCCCCTGGCGCTGGGTGGGGGCTGTGCTGAGCCCATCCTGGAGGGGCTGAGGCATCCCTGCAGAGAAGTGCCAGGGTTGTTTTTCCTCCACTCACTCCACGCCTTCCCCACAGCCCCACGGCCGGCGTGAGAGGGTGACTGCCAGGGGCAGAGCCAGATTCTGGGCTTCGGAGCGTGCTGGCACGAGAGTGTGGACACAGGTTTCCATCTTGCCTCCACTTCTCTGAGAGATAGGGACTTCCCGCGAGCAGAGCACTGAGAGCTGCTTTGCCTTGTGCTGTCCCGGCAGGAAGGCCCTGAAGGGGTCAGGCAAACCTGCTGGTGTGTGGCAGGGACCTTTCTGTGCCACGGTGAACCTGCCCTGGCATAGAGGACCTTTGCAGGAACCTTTGCCTCCTTCCAGAAGTCTGCCTGCCCAGAGCCAAGTCCCAGCCTCACAAAGCCTGGCAAGAATGGGGAAAGGCAATCCATGGTCTCAGTCCTGTGTTTGTCCCCTGGGCACTCCCTGACCATGGGCACACAGGGGAACCCCTTCCAGCTGCTGCTCACTGGGGCATGGCAGGGCCGAGGGACACGGCGGGGCTGGTCATGTCCCGTGTCCCTCTCCCCCACTGTGTGCGCTGGTCGTGGTGCTGCTGGAGCAGGAGGGAGGCGATGTCACACAATGAACACTGAATTGCTGCTTAAGAAAGAACAGGCACTGCTCTGCCAAAACACTGAGCATTCCACACACACGTCACGGTGACTGTGAGGGGAAAAGAGGCTTTGCCTTCTCTCTGCCGCGATGATAATTTTCTGACAATTCTGATTTGGCACTGACCTTCCTCACCCTCCCAGTGTGCCCAGCTCTGTGCCTCGGCTGTGGCAGGGGCCAACCCCACTGACCCACTGCTGCAGCCACAAGCTGTGCTGGGGTGGCACCAGTGGCTCAGGGAGGGTGGAAGCTCTGGGACAGGAGGGTGTGGGCACGATGCACATGCACATGCATGCGCATGCACGTGTGCGCATGTGCATGCGTGTGTGTGCGCATGTGCATGCCTCTGTGTGTGCATGTGTGTACCCAGCCCAGCCAGCCAGCAGCTTGGCTGAGAACCCCCTCCCCCACGCTGAGAAAAGACCCTTTTTCACTGTGACAATTCAATATAATTGAAAGTTTGCTTAGGAAAGAGAGTCTTTTTAACAGAACATGCTCACAGCCGAATCGATATGAATTATACGGCACAGAAGATGCCTAGGGTATTAAAACATTAATTAAGTAACATCATGCTCCCATCTAACCAAGAGCACAATACCATTTATAGGTACCGCTGTCTGTTCTCTGGGGCAGTGTGAAGTCTCTCCTCTATCACCGCAGAGGCTGTGGGAGACCTGGAGATCCTTTGGCTGTGGCTCCTTCCCAGCTCAGGCAGGCGCCATCCCTTGGGATGGGACAGTGGGCACAGCTGGGTGTCCCCTGCCCTGTGCCCCGTGTGGCAGGGGCCCTGTGACCCCACGGTTGTCTGTCGTTTCTGTGGTGCTGCAGCCCCGCTGCCACCTGTGCCCCGCTGGTGGGTTGGGGGTGACCAGCCGGGTCCTGCTGGGGACAAGCCACCACAGCCAGCCCCATATGGCCCCGCTAAGGGGTCATGACCTCGGCTCATGGAAGGTGCCAGCAGCTCAGTACTGAGCTGCCCTGGGGAGCCGAGCAGTGGCTGCGCCCACGCAGCAGTGGCTGGATTAGCTCACATCAGCCCAGGGACTAACACACTGATTCCGCAAAACACCAAAATAGAAAGTCATTGGAGTGAAATCAGTGTCTTCACCACATCCCCTCTGGCAGAGCGTTAATTAAAATGACTCTCTAGTGCTTTAGATCATCAGGTGTACCTTGTTAACGAGCTTGGAACAGAGAACCAGTTCCACATTGGAGTTTAAGCGCTCGTGGAGTTAACCCTTCGCCACTGCTGGCACAGCCCAGCCCGGTGGCAGTTTCCCAGCACATCCACCTGCGTTAGGGGTGTCTCAGCAGCCTTCCAATGTCATTCAGCCAAGGCGCGAGCACGGGACCCTGCCTGGGTCAGCAGGGACCTGGCTACAGGAGTGGCTTCGCTGCAGCCGCCGCACTGTGCCGGGGATAAGTTCCCAGGGGTCTGCCGGGTCCCTCCAGCTGGAAATGCAGCTCCAAATCCATCGGCCAGGCAGGTCTTGCTATGGTTGTATAAATATGCATCTTTTTCGCCTGTAAGAGTACGCTAATGAGAGCTGAATCTCTTTGAGGTGATGGCAATGAAAGGTCATTAAAAATCACTCCCAGCCTTCTCTTACCAGAATCACAGCATGGAAAAACCTTTTTATTCCTGTCAGAGGTTTGCACAATTCCCACGGATGAGCTGCTCTGAGCAGGATGCTACGCAGAGGTTTTTAGTTTGCAGCTTGTGCAGCTACTCGAGGCCATTTACACCTTCCTGAACATAACGAGGCACTTCCTCAAGCATGGCTGTTTTACAGTGGAATTCAACCCAAGAATAAATAGCAACATTATATAATAAACTTACAAAACGGCTGGTCTAGGAACAGCAGAGATGTTAATGCAGAACAGTGCAAACACCAGCAGCGGGAGGGTCACGTTGGCGACCCTGTCCACTGCCACAGTCCTGTCTGCCTGTTAGAAAGGCAGGATGGAGTTTTCCTATTAATAAAACCCCAGCCAGCTGAGAGACAATCCAGATCCCCATCTGTTTAGGCTCATGCCAGAAGAACAGTGCCCAAGCCAGGGACAGCACCAGGCAGCCTGGCCAGAAGCGAGTTTTAAGAGTCCTGAGCTGCAGAGCGTCCAGGTGCACTTGCCCTCGCCACCCTGGGCGCCCATGGAGCAGGGGATCACCTTTCGAGGCTGCTCCTGGGGCAGGGGCTGGGGCAGATACGACACAGCGTCCGGAATCATGGGGGCCTTGGTGATTTTGACACACTTTCCTTTGTAATTCAGGGCCTGTGGAGCCAAAGTCAGTATGAATGTTAACCAAAGAATGCTCCACACCCCTGGGAGCTGCTGGATTTCCTCCCCGTGCCCTCTGCTCCGCTGGAGACCACGGAGCTCAGCCCCTGCTCCCATGGAGGGAGAGGAAGCCCCTCGCTGTCCTGGCAGCTGCACCAAGGATACCCATACTGGCAGATGCTTGCCCCACCTGCAGGGGTGGGTGTAAATTATTTATCACTGTAGTTATAAATTAGAGATGAGCTGTGGCCCCCGTGACTCCTTTTGGATGTGGTCCTGTTAGTGAATTTCACGCCTTTTCTGCTGCAAAGGGCGAGTTTTGGCAAGAGAACTGCGTACTGAACACTCAGCAGTTCCTCTGGGTTACCTCCCTACTGCAGAGGGAGCGCAGGAAGTTGCCACTTACCTACTTACCTGCATCTTCTTTCGATTTATCAGCAGAAACAAATGTGATTTTTTTAGTTCACACGTTTCAGGATGACCATCAAGGCATTGCACTTTCCCTTGAACCATTCACTACAGCACCATGCCCAGAATCCTTCTACAGTCATTTCATAAAATTAAATGCACTTATAATGTTCTTTTCACACATGAAGCATCCCAAAGCTGCAGTAGGGACGGTGCCGCTTGGCTCATTGCTTCCACTGGAACGGGAATTCACAGCATCAGCCCAGGCGCTGTCGCCCTGCTGGGCACATGGACGCCCACGTGGGGAGGGACGCGGACACGCGGGTGCCGGCAGCGATTGCCAGCGGTGCACGAGGACACGCTGGTGCCGGCGCGCGGCTCTGTGGCGCTGCCCGCCTGCGCCGGGCCGCCAACGCGGGGGCAGTGCGTGTGCCCTGCTGAGCCATGCCGTGCCACACACCCACCCAACACGGACCCAGCACCGCACACGCCGGACATCGAGACGAGAGCTTTTGCTCATTTTTTTTTAATGTATCACAATGAGCAGGAAACATACGTGATGAAATAGTTCCAAAGGAGTATATTCAATTACCATCTACAGTCAACTCAACTATGACAACAAAGTCTTTTGTGACAAGTCTTTTAAAGTTTTGAAAGTTCCATGTGGTTTGTTTCTGTCAGTCTCATGTATTTTGGTACAGTTCGAGATCAGCATTGTTACAGTAACAAAAAAGCTAACAAGACTACAGTATAGAAAAACACCAAGAACATCATTTTTGGTTTCACTTGCTCTAGTTTTTGTACATTGCAAAGGCTGTTCATAACCCTCTTCACCTCATTTATGCTTTCTGTTCTACCCAAACTCGCCCCCCCACCCCAAATAAAAACAAAAAAAATAGTCAAAGTTTTGTTTCACAGTGGGCAGTATCAGTGCCAACCAACCGACCAACCAACAACCAAGCGACCGACCGACCAACCAACCAACCAACCCAACTTCTGCTTCTATTTAAAAGCTTTTATTTTTTTTTTTAAAGCAAAATATATTTTGGTGAGCGTGCTGGCTGTGTCCACCCACCTTGTCCCCCACCAGCCCCAGGTGGCCCCGCACACCCCTGACGCTTCTCTTTATTCTCAATTGTATGAAACTTTGGCCATCTTCACCACTTAAAAAAGCCTTTTATTGAAAGTAAAACAGAAACCCGCTTAATGCTAAATTTGAAGTGTTTTGCTCGTGCCCAGCCTGGCCCTGCTCTGCCGCTCGCTGGAAAGGCCACGCTGGGCTGGGGGCGGCGCGGGGGTCCCTGTGCCGGCGTCGCTCCCGCGGCCCCGCGGGCGCGAGGCTGGCGCCGGGTCCCCGCACCAGCCCCAGGCAGCCACGCTGCAGGAGGAGGAGGTGGCAACCTCGCACTGAAAGAGTCTCTAGAAACATTTAGAAAAAGTACAAGGAAATGAGTTTATAAAACCTTTTAGTGGGTGGGAAGGAGGAGGGGGAAGGAGGAGAGAGAAATTGCACTATGACCAAGTAATATAATTAAAAAAATGAAACAAAACAAGACGAAACAAAAGGATTTTCAGAAGAGACCTTGCGGAACTGGACAGATAAAGCTTGTGTTAAACTGGGAACTGGCATCACAGAGAGAATCCAAACAAAACAAACCAAAAAAATTTCTGTATGATACAGACAGAGTAACATACAACAGTTAAATGGCAAAAAATATATATATATATATTTCATAGAATTACAAACAAGATAAAATAATGGAAAAAAAACCCTGTACAACTTTAGAATTTAAAAAATGTTCATCTCAAACACAGGGAGAAATACAAGAACTTCTGTTAAAGAAAACAGTTTGTTAAAACAGCAAATGCTCCATGGGTACGTGGTTCTGTTTTTGACACCTTATGCTACAGCTGGGTCCCGGGAGGAACATCCGGTGGTTCGCGCTTTAGTATCAACTACTTAAAAAACAATTAAAAAAGGAATTTGCACTGTGCATTAGCCTAGTCAGAAATATGTACAACAGTTCAGGATCTAGTCTTTCATCAAACTAAAACCAAAACTCCATAAAAATATAAGTGTCCCGCTAGAAACCGAACCCGCACTCGTCTCTCAGATGCTCCAGTCTCTCACAGAGGTGGCGAGGGGCTTCGGCCCGGGGAGGAGCGGCCGGAGGCGGCGGGAGGAACCTGCGTTCACAGTCTTCGAAGTTCCCTTTTGAAGCAGGAGGAGGATGATGATGGTGGGCAGAAGGCTCTCGTGCTTTTGGGCAGAGGAAACAGGGTGGAAAGAGGTTGTTTCTGTTGGCATTTGGCTATGGAAGGGAACAGCGAAGTATCTATGTCTCCAAAATCTACATTTTAGCAGCATAAAGTTTTCCTTTCAAAGTCTGGGCCAGTTGAGGTGCGTGCAGGCTGGGGGGGCAGAGCAGCTCCGGGCCTCCCTGAGCCTGGCACCCGCTGCTGCCACGGAGAGATCTTGGAAAGAGAAACCTGTCTGGGGTGCACTGGGTGCTCGCTAAGAGTTGTCTCTCTGCTTGCAGAAGAAGCACAGATAACAACCTGGGTAAGTTTTTTTATTCTTTATTTAAACTTAGACTTGTTTGTTTAAATCAGAAACAAATTCTCAAGTAAAAAGAATCCTTTTTGCTCATTCTGCACCAGTGGTGAAGGGTATGTCTTTGGATTTTATTTAAAGCATGAATTTTCTTTAGAGAAAAAAATGTAACAAAACCTTTTTTTTTTTTCAAAAGAAGGAACAGAGTGCAGCCTAATTACACAAACAGAACCAATGCTCAGAGGTCAGGAACAGAGTCTTTGAAGCATTTACAAAATGAGTAAAGGAAGAGGGGAAGAAAAAGAGAAGAAAAAAAGAGAAATGGAAAATAAGAATAAAATAAGTGCACAAGGGTAACAGACATAGGTAAATCGCATGTATATGCCTTAAAAAGTTTCAAACCCCCAACAAAAAATATTCTGCAAGGGATCCTACTGACCCCCAAAACCCTTTGAACTTCTTTCTTTAGTTTTTATAAAATAATTATGCAACCACCCTCTAAGAAATGAAGGTAGCGACCATAAGTGGAAGATTACAGGATGGGGACGGGGATAAAGGTACAAAGGGGAGAAAAGCTCAGGCGAGTCGATGGATCGCAATCTATCTGTCTAGGAATGAACAAGACAACATCAAATGAGAAGCCGTCAGCTGGACCATACAAAAGCTAAATGTACACAAAAGGGTTTTTTCTTTTAAATCTACCATACTGCTTCAGTTCATTTCCAATGCAACAATCTACTCAACACCAAAAATGGTCATATCTATCATAAATACAGAAAGTCAGTTGTTTTAAAACTTATTTTTTTAAGCTCCAAGTCCTCAACACTCTTTGTGTGGTTTTTTTTTTTCTGAAAAGTGGGAGTGCTTAACTTTTCCCCTTGGAATTGGCTTCAGCAGAAAAACTACCCTTAAAATCCCCGAAAAGCTAAAGCAGTTCACATTGTTTTTCTCTTGAATACTTTCTGCCCATTTTAAATTAACAAAAAAACCCCAAAAAAACCCAAAAAACAACAACAAAAAAAATCCTTTTCTGGAACAAAACCAAACCAAAACAAAACCCCCAAAACAAATGAAAGAAATTATATATATATGTATATATATATATATATATATATAAAACAATGATTCTGAAAACAGAACAAAGTGTGAGCGATTGACCTGAGAATAAAAAGACATTACATTTCTTTTTTCTTTTAGCAAGCCATTGGTATCTGAATGCTAAGATAGCAAGAAATTTAAAACTGTCTCCAGGTGGGCTGCTTTCCCATACAGCGCTGCCGGGCTCTGCTGTGCTATCAACGGGGGATCAGACGGGGCAATGTACAGGGGTGCGAGCCCCGCAGGCGCGAGGAGGCAGCACGGCCTTCATCTCCCAGACCAACAGTACCTTCCAGAGGACAAATGTAACAGATTTTTTTTTTTTCTTTTTCAAAGTTTTATTTTATTAAAAGGAAAGGAAAAAAGAAATGTAAAACCCACCGGCATCGTTATATGGGAAAACAACCCACGCTTTTTCTTTTTTTCTTTTTTCTTTTTTTTTTTTTTTTGGTTAGAAGCTTTGGAATTGCAGTTAGTCTATTTTTGAAATTGGTTTGTTATTAACTTTTTTTATTTAAATTCATTTTCATTGTTCATCTTCAAAGCTTACAATCTGAAGGTGTCCATTCCTATGCTAGCTAGACCACTGTCCTTAGGGCAGCCGGGGTCCTGGGGCCCCTCCGCCGGGCTCGCCGGTCCATCTGACTTTTGGCTAAGATCCGTGTCAGACTCCTCCGAATAGTCGTCTGTTGGCATCGAGGGCTGAACCCCTGAGGTGCTGCATGAACTTGAGGTAACCGTTGAAGATGAGGAGAGAGGAGGGAAAGGCNCAGAGTGAGGTAATAGACTGGGGTGCTCTTTGGCGTTTCTTGCTGCTCTTGTGATTGTTCGATGTTTGTGCGGGGCTGACTCGAGATGCTGACTGAGGGCTTCGTCCCCACACACCGTGCTCTCGCACGCCACGCACTGGTACGAGCCGCTGCCCTGGCTGCTGCCGGTGGGCACGTGAAGCACCATCTCATGCAGGTTCGCCACAGACTGGCCGAAGAAGCAGAGGGACTTCAGGTGGTCGCTGGCCGCCTCCTGGTCGCCGAAGCACGCCTGGCACTTGCGGCAGACCAGCTTGTACTGCACCTTTGGGACAATGAAAGGGTCGCAGAGCGAGTCCGCACCCTTGCCTTCCGCTTCAGGCTCTTCTTGGGGTTTGGGCAGGAGGGGGGACACCTCGCGGGGTGCATTCTTCTGCTCTTCTTGTTTGGGGGGTTCTTTGGCAGGGTCTTTGTCCGGGGTGGCAGCCCCCGTGGGGACGGGGGTTTGGCTTCCTTTGGGCTGCTGCACTTTCTGCTGCTGCTGCTGCTGCTGCTGCTGCTGTCGCTGCTGCTGCTGCAATGCCTCCTGCAGACTCTGCTGGTATTGCTGGTACTGCTGCAGCAGTGAGCCAGGAGACAGCCCCAGCAGCGCCTGTGACAGTGCGGGGCTGTAGGGGAACAGCCCCTCCATCCCGTACATGGGCTGCAGGTACCCGCTCTGCAGGGCGCCAGGGATCTGTGGGGCGTAGTAGGGGGAAAAGCCAGGGACGAAGTAAGGAAGGAACTGGCTCGTCAGCAAGGTGGTGGGGTCCGAATTCAGGGCAGCCTGCAGCGCCTGGAGCTGGGCAGGCTCCACCGCGTACTCCATGGTGGGCAGTGGGGCCGCCAGGGTGCCTGCCGGTGCCTCCCCCTTTTCCTTCTTGGGCCCTGGCAGGGTGTCCCCCTTCCCCTTGGGTGCCTTCTCCTTCTCTTTTGCCTTCTCGTTCTCCTTCTCCTTGCGCTGTGTGGGGGGTGGCTGCTGCGGCGGCGGCTGTGGGGTCGTGGCTGGCGGCTGCTGCGAGGCCACGGCCGCCGTGGCTTGTGCTGGGGTGGGTGAGCTCAGTGCGGCCGGGGGCTGTTTATTTGGTAATCCAGAGGTGGGGAGGCCGGGCGAAGGGACGCTTGTGCTGGGCAGGCCCATCAGGTTGGGTTTGGGAGAAGTTAAAGCTGCAAGAGGGAGAGAGAGAAGTGAAAAGTCACTTGGTGCTGGGCAAGCGGAAAGCACAAGGAAGGTGACCCCAGCCCACCCAACGACCGCCCTGGAGCCTCCATCTCCTCTGCATGGGGGCAGTGACCGGCCTGAGCTGATGCACTGCCGCAGCACAGGTCACAGGGCCCATCCCTGCTGCCCCGCCCTCTGGAGAAGGGCTCCTGTCCCATCGCAGAGGCCCCGCATGGCCCTGAGCCCCCATGGCCTGCAGCTGCTTTGGCCACGCTGCCCAGTGGCACTGACCACGTGACGGGTGATGGGGACACCCACCGGTGCCCAGGATGCCTAGCACACCTGATGTTTTCCTAACTCCTCTGAAATTCCCAAATGATTAACACTCATGTCAGGATCTGCTCTAACGAGTCCTTGGGCCAAAGGACTCCAGCAGCACGTGTCCAGGTGCTATGCCAAAGCCTGAGAACGCTCAGCACTGCTCATCTTGTTAAGATCTTCACAGATTGGGAAGCCCTGGTCATGGCAACTGGAGACTGAACAGGCTAAACCTAACTTATTTTGTCCTTATTAGGCTGATGTTCATGAATCCACAAACCTTTGAAGCAACCTCTTCCTTCCCTCCCTCTAATGTCAGGGGCTCTGGATGCTCAGCTTCTGAGCAATTCCAGAGTTTATGTGGTGTTCAGACATCTCCCCAGGGCACAAGCATTGTGTTTTGGGTGGAATTAAAAGCGTAGTGATGCTTCCGCATTAAGGAGATAGAGTAATGGTGGAACGTGAAGCTTGTCCTTCTTCCCGACAGCAGTAACAGCCACTAACAGCACTGTCCCTGGTGCCAATTTCTGCTCTCACAGTGGCTAGGGGTGAGAGGAGTGTGGCTCCTGGAGTCATCTCCGTTAGTCACGGCTGCTGCAGCTGGCAGATATGCTCCTGAAGAGGAACGTTTTGCTTGGCAACTCCTGTGATGCCATTTGGGGGGAAAAAACCCAAAATAAAGCTCCAATGTCAATGTCCTGCTGGCACAGCCCCGCATGTTCCCCAGCTCCTGAGCAGGAATCTGCTGCAAGATCCACCTGCTGTAAAACCCATGAGCGAAACCCGACCTGTCCCTAACAAACCTGAGTGCCACCACTGCAGCAGGGGCTGCTCAGAGACCAGCCTGGGCAGGAACAGTGGCGGAGCCTGGCACCAGCTGTGGAAGCATGGTGACTTTTATTTTAGGCTGTACTGCCAAGGAGCCGCAGGAGGGCCACAGGGAGGGTGGCTGCAGCTGGGAGGGTTCAGCCATGGCTGACACAAACCCTTCTGAAACCTGTGTCTGCTCCTGACGTGGTGCGGAGACAAGAACGATTCGTGACGACAGGACAGGTATGGAAGGAGGCTCCACGCAGCGGCCCTGGAGATCTTGGATAAGGGCATGCTGTAGGTGGACGCCATTGAAATGGATGTTTCCCAGCTGAACATCCCTGAGAGGTCCAAGTGAAGGAGCAGGAGGTAATTCACAGCGTTCCTGGATGCATGGCCTTATCTGCTCTGACAGGCCCAGAGCTGCCGTGGCCTGACCTTTGGAGCTTTATCTAAAGGCCACAAACAGACTGTTTGACTTTCTAAACAGTTCAGTCCTGTCTAGGCAGTCACTGACAGCATTTAAGATTCATCAGATGCAGTCCCATCTCCCCAGGATACATGCTGGGCTTTGGAGAAGAATAAAAGCAACAATATGGGCTGAAGTGCAAAAAAGTAATTTTAGTTGTTGTTATAAATTTGGAGCGCTAAGCAAACAGTGCAGAGCAACCTGCGATAGGGTGATGATATGATTTGCCAAAGAGATGCTTCTGGCCGAGTGCTCTGAAACAAGGTATGTGGTGAGAAGAGAAGGGTGACATGGAAAACCCCTCGCATGTGCAGGGGCCCTTCACATTTTTTAGGTCACTGCTGGTCACTGAGCTGCACCTTCCGCTGCCAGTGTTTGCTACATGGCTTAGACTTTCCACCTATCCACGAGGTACAAAGAAAAGGAGCATTCTCAAAAGATGAAGTCCAGTATCTGAGATTAGGCCACCCAAAGGATTATGACAAATTTCATTTTGATGTAGCATTGTTAAGAAAAATCTTATTAAAACACAAACTAGATTTGTACCATAATGACATCATTTTTTGTTGAGGAGGTGCTTTCAGGTCATACCCAGCCATCACTCAAAACTGATCCTCAGCTGCACTGGGATTTGTCCCAGAGGTCACCTCAGGGACACATAAAGATGCTCTAGGCATCTGTCACCAGTGCTACCACGCACACCACACCTTTCCCTAGAAACAGTTTGGATTTTTGAATGCTTGAGATGGCACTGAATATCAAAAGGAAAGGAATAATGAACAGTGTATTCAGCACATTAGTCCTTCTGTTCCACTGGATAAATCTTCTATATTTCACTTCCTTGAAGGAGCTTCAGGATTTCTACGCAGGGATATGCAGCTTGTCTAGATGTTGCTCTAGTTCAGACTTTGCTATAGAACTTCTTGAGTTCGGGAATTATAGGTAAAAATACCTACTGCTTTTTTGCTGTGAAGTCAACATGCTGAACTAATGGGCCAAGAATCCTGTTATCAGTCATTCCAGAGGCAACAACTGCTTGTGCTAGGTATGCACCAAGTGAAGGTGTGGCTAAGCAGGATTAACACCCGTACTCACCTGTGTTGGATGGAGTGAAGCCAGGTAAGGATGGGCTGTTGAGGCCTGGGAGCAAGACTGGAGGGATGCCCTGTAGCGCTGGGTAGGCAGCAGGAAGGTTCAGAGCTTGCAGGGGGCTGTTGTCAAACATGCCCTGCTGTTGAGCTGCCAGACCAAGAACCTCGTTGGCTTTTTTGATTCGGTCCAGCTCCTGCTGAGCCATCAACTGACGTACAGTAGCTGGGTCGAAATACTCCTTTTCCTTATCCAACTGACTTCCAATGGTTTCTTTAACTTTGGAGATATGCTGTTGAGAGAAGATATGGTCACGTACAGACAGCCGAGCGCTGTACTTGATGCCACACAAAGTGCACTCTGTTTTGGGTCCCTCGTAACTTGTTTGGTTTATACCAAAATGCTTGGCCATGCTGAGTTTTGACTTCTTCTCTTTCGCCCTCGCATTCTGGAACCAGACCTGAACAACTCTCTTTGGCAGTCCAATGTCATTGCCCAGGACCTCACACTCCAGCATGGTCGGTGTCCTGTAGTCATTAAAGCATGACTTAAGAACCTTGAGCTGGAGATTAGTCATCTGAGTGCGAAAGCGTTTCTGCCCGGGCCGGTCCCCGCTTTCGCCAGACTTGCTGGCTGAACCACTTGCACCAGGGCTGGGAGAGCAGGGGTCTGCAAGGCTGGAGGTTTCACTGTAGTCCACAGTACCTTCATTGTCGTACTCTTTGCTGTAGAAGCTGGGAGCTGGGCTGACCAGGCCAGAAGACAGACGATCTTCATATTCAGACATTGCTATCATGGCTGCTTTAGTCAGACCTTCGCTGGGTCCTGATGTGGATTTGGTTTCGGTTGCAATCCCTGTTGCACTGTCGTTGTCAGCGTTCCCTTCGTCTCCTGTGGTAGTGTCTGTGATGGCGGTATTGACGGAAGAGCAGTCATCGTTGTCCAGCTTTGTCTGGTCAAAGCTCAGGTTGACTGAGGACATGGAGGGACTCTCAAAGTCTTCAACCCCTTCCACCTTAATGGAGGATGGACTCAGCAGGGTTCTAGGTGACAGTTCCATGCTCTTGTTCACTGGGGAGAGGGGAACGCTTTGTCCGTCGCTGCTGGTTGGTGGCATGTGGGAAAAGCTGGCTCCATCAAAGATGTCTCCTTTCATCTGGAGTCCCCCGTCGCAGTCTAGAAGCATAGCAGACAGCGTCAGGTTGTATCCAGCTCGCTTGGCCTCGTGCCAGTGACGGGATCGGATATGAGCTTCCAGAGCTGTCTTTGCTTTAAAGAGAGCTCGGCAGAAGGGACACCGCCTGTGGGCTTGGGCAGGCCCCACAGCTCTGAACTGCCCCTTCCTCTCTCGTGCACGGGTGTTCTGGAACCAGACCTGTACCACACGCTTCTTCAAGCCCACTTCATGTGCAATGTGATCCAGCATCTTCCGGGTGGGGTTGGAGTCGAGCAAGTATTTCTGGTACAGAATTTCCAGCTGCTCAGGGGTAATGGTTGTCCTTAGACGCTTATCCCTTTGGGGTTCTTCTCCCCCAGTCCCACTGTCATTCTCTCCAGGGCTCGCACTGGCCTTTTCCTCCAGCTTTCTCTTCAGCGTGTTCATGGTGGATGTTGGAGTCGAAGGTGAGGTGGCTGAGCTTGCTGGAATCTGTGGTAACGTGCCAGACAGCAGCTGGCTTGCCAGTAGTGGATTGCTGGGATCAAAAAGCATGAATGGCATATCCAGTGTTCTGTCCAGGAATGGGGGGTGGATAAACTGGTTCTGTGCACTCAGGAAATGGAGCTGCTGATGCTCCTGCCAATGCTCGAAGGAAGGAAATGCCAGTTTACACTGGTCACACTGGTATGGGATTAGCTGAGGAGGTAGGTTTGCCAGCTGCTGAGGGGTGGACGTGTGAATGGGTTTGAGGGAGAGGTGTGAGAGCTGAGAGGGACTTGGACTTGACTGTGACAAGGAGCACTGAGGGGGCTGAGGAGGAGGTGGCTGTTGCAGCGAAGAGGGGGAGGATAACTGTGAAATCTTTTGGTGTGCTGAACTTGTCTTTTGTTCTCCTTGGTCCTGTTGCTGCTGAGACTCTTGCTTTGGTTGCACTTGCTTCTCTTGGGTTTGGTTTTGCTGTGTACTTGGAGGTTCAGACTGCTTTGGTTTCTCATCTGTAGCTTCTACTTTAGAACTAAAGGTGGAGGAATCGTCTGCCTCTGCCGTGAGCTGCAGAAAAGCTGAGGAGGTCGCATTGGCTGAAGATGTAGGTGTGCTGTAAGCTTGTGAGGGCATTGGTGTGCTGCAGGAGGAACTGGTTGGAGTCAAGAGTTCTATTGCATCCATAGAGTCTTCGTTCTGGCTATCATCCTGTCCATCCTCATCCTCATCTTTGTAACAAAGCTTTTTCTGGTGTTTAATGAGATCAAAAATGCGCTGAAAGACCAGACTGCACTTTTTGCACTGGTAGTTTAAGTTGCTTGTTCTAATGTACCTGTCATTTGTGAGCTCCCGTCGCTCTCCATCTTTGCCTTCTCCCTGATTCTCATAGTTCTTCCTAGCTTTCTGACGGGCATTCTGAAACCATACCACTATAACACGTGTTGGGAGGTTCAGCAAGTTAGAAAGCTGCTCAAATTCATCATCTTTTGGGTAAGCATTGGCATCAAAGAAGTCTTGCAGGACTCTGAGTTGGTAGTCAGTAAAACGTGTCCGAGAGGACCGCTTGCTTCCCCAGTACTCCTGCTTTTGAGGCTCTGGAGAAGGAGGCCGTGAGTCTATCTTCAGCTCTTCCAGGCTGGTAATGGGAGGGTTGCTGAAGTTGTACGGGGAGTCCTTGTTGCGTTGGCGCTCCTTGAACAGGGTGTTTCTGAACCAGTGCTTGATCACTTTCTGGGGCAATCCAGATTTGTCTGCCATCTCTTTGATCTGTTCCTCACTTGGGGAATTGTTAATGTCAAAATACTGCCGAAGGACTCTGAGCTGGTCATCGGTGATCCGCGTTCGTGGCCTCTTGTTCTGCTGCTGCTGGAGAAGACTGGGGTTGAGCTGATGCTGGTACAATTGGGCCAAGTCGGCGGGCAGGGGGTCTACGGGGCCCAGCTGAGGTGGCAGCTGTGCTGGTAATGTCTGCAGTGGCATGGTTTGCATCATGAGTGGTGAGAAGATGGGGAGCTCCATAGGCATGGAGAGCTGGGTGAGTGGCACAGATGGCTGGGCTGGGGCAATGGTGGGAGAGGTGATTGGTGGGGCAGAGGTGGGGATGGCAGGAGCAGCAGCTGGCTGAGCAGGAGCTGGAGGGAGTGGAGGGGGGGGGGGGGCGGGGGGTGGAGGGGGGGGCGGTGGCTCTGGGGTCTGCGGCCGCAGTGGGTACAGTTTGTCGTAGTGTTCTCTGTATTGTTTGGCAAATCTCTCTAACTGCTTAAAGGGAAAGTAATGTTGGTGAACGTGCTCTTGGTGGCTCTTCAGGATGAGGATGTTTGAGAAGAACTTGCCGCATGTATTGCACTCCAGCTTTTCCAAGTTCTCACCTTGCTCTGTCTTCCCATTTTTCTTCTGCCCCTTTTGCTTGTTCTCGTTGTACTGGATGACGAGCTCAAAGCCAAAGTTTTCCAGCAAGGCTTTGGTGGCGTTGCCCCTTGCATCGGAAGCAATCCGTGGAGGCAGTATGGAGGGCTCCGAGCTGCTGCCTGGCACAAAGTCCTTCTTCTCTTTGGGCTTTAAGTTATCAGGAAGAGACTCCTTCAGTGTTACACTATTGTCTGCTCTCTCTGTACTTTCCCTTTCCCGTGAGGTTTCTTTATCTTTCTCCTTCACTACAGATTTATTCTTCTTCTCTGGGTGCTGGCTCTGCTGTAACAGGACGGAGTGGGGTTGTGACAAGGACAGCTGACCTTGCTGCTGCTGTAAAAGCTGTGGATGGCTCTGCTGAGGGAGCTGAACTTGTGCCTTCAGGTCCTCCAGCAAACTTGGACCCGTCCCAGTCAATGTCAGTGCACCACTGGTGACGGGCAAGCTGACTTCTGGATTGAGCTGGAACTCAGCACTGGGGATGTAGAATGGGAACAGAAGATGCTGCTGCTGCTGCAGCTGCAGAAGGGTCTCAGTGGTCATCGGAAAGTGCGGCAAAAGTGCTGGGTTGAAGAGCTGGGACTGCAGGAGAGCAGCTTGCTGCTGCAGCTCCTGCTGCAGGTGGGCCTGGACCTGTGCCTGTGCCAAGGTTTGAGCTTGTTGTTGTTGTTGTTGCTGCTGCTGCTGCTGCTGCTGTTGCTGCTGCTGCTGCTGCTGCCTGGATGCAATCATGTCTGCCAGCTTCTTGCGGTTCACCTCTTTGGGCTCCGAAGGGGAGATGTTAGTGCTTACAGCGTTGCCCAGGGGAGGAATTCCCACACTGTCACTGGAGACCTGGTTGAGTAGGCTGGGAATGGGAGTGGTGCCTGAAGTGCTCGTGCTGGTGGTTGCAAAAGCATTGCTGTTGCTAGCACTCACGGGGCTCGGTGTGGACGAACCCAGGGAGAGGCTGCTGCTGCTGCTGCTGTTGCCGGCTCCGTTGCTGCTGCCGCCGGCCGCCTCCAGCTTTGCTGCTCGAGCCTTGGTCTGGTGCAGGACAGACCTCATGTGGATCTCCAGAGTGGAGCTCTGGCTATAGGCCACGTTGCAGGTGTTACACTTGAAAGGTTTGTTGTCTGGGCTGCTGGTAGGCTCGGGTTGCCCGGTAGCAGACTCTTGGAGGGCTCGTTTCAGTTTATGCAGATGAGAAACGGAATTGTAATGGACCAGGAGAATGTTCTTCTGCGTGAAGGACTCCTTGCAGACTGTGCACTTGTATGGGCGAGATGGATCTAGAAATTTCTCCATAGTGAAGTTAGGGCCCTTCCTGAAGGGTAAGGCCCTTTTTGGTTCTGAGCCAGAGTCCTCCTGCACCGACCCCGAATCGCTGCCTGTTGGGCTCTGCTTATCTTCCAGGTCGCTCTCCTCTTCCTTATCTTCCTCGACTATTATTGTGTGGTCCTCGGCAAGCGAGGGGTCACCCATAGCGAGGAGGTCCCCGTTGACCAAGAGACCGCCGTACAGCTGCTGAATGTCAGCCTCACTCAGCTCCAGGTGGCTGGTTTCCAGGTGCTTCTTCAGGGCCTGGAAGGTTCGGAAGCTGCGCTGGCAGAGGCAGCACATGGTGGCTGCCCGGATGACATGGTACTGGGAATGGAGCTGCAGCTTCTCAATGGTTTTGAAGGCCAGGCTGCACTGGTTGCAGCGGTACTTGTAGACGTGGCGGTCAGAGACCGGCAGCTGAGGCCGCTTGGCGTGGACATCGTTGAAGTGTGTCTGCAGGGCTGCTGAGCTCTTGAACACCTGGCTGCAGCCCTTCTTCCAGCACAGGAAGCCAGAGTCCTCCCGGGCAGCGCTGGGATCAGCTGGAGTGGGCTTGGGGTCCCCGCTATGCTCTGCACTGTCCGATGGCAAAAGGGTCTTCCCCACATCCTCAGAGACCTCTGTGAAAAAAGATTTAGAGGAAACCCAAAAATTACACCAGCACACCATGGTAGATCAACATCCCCTTTCTGTCCTGAATACTCTGTGGTTTTTAATCTCCAACATGCCAAGTATTTCTAACATTTCTCCTCTATCTTCATTCATTTGTTTCAATACCAGCCCATTAACCTCATCATGGCCCATTGCATAAACCTACACAATTTACTTCCTTGCCCACTTTGAATACCTGGAAATTATTCACACACACATCCCTTAGTGCATTTATCACCTTCAATTCTCCCTTTCAAGCAAAAGCCATTCAGCCACCTCTGTCTTCACTGTTCCTTTTAGATATCCTGCCTATTTTCGAAAAAGAAGGCTCATCAAACTGAACATAGTATTTGAGTCTTGGTCCTATTAAAGAGAGGATTAACAGGAAAGAAACTGGTCCCTGACCAGGTGATGGAGCTGGGGGTGTGGTGGGACCGTGGATCTCATTGACCTGCACTCACCAGACTGTTTACCCAGCTCCTCTGCGCCTGAGTTCCCATCCTTCTCTGGAGCAGCTGCCGGGAGGAACATGCTGCTGGGCATCATCACCTCAGGGGTTGTCACCTAGAGACAGAGGGAAAGGACGTAGGGAGAAGAAAAACACAGGAAAACATTTTAAACATCTCCAGTGGCAAAACTAGACATCGGTATTGTGAAGTCAGAGGCGTCATTTTTCACAGCTCACTGAAGACTCATATTTATTAGACAAAGCTCAAATCAGTCAAAAGTGTTTCTACAGTTACATTCTGGACATAATTAGCAGTGCACACTTGAAGAATAATCTTATTATTAATATTTTTCCTTTATGTGGAATTCAGACTTTGATCACTGACAATGTTTTGTCATGGGCTGTGAAACTTCTTGTGCAACCAATTAGGTAGATAAGTTGAAAGGCCCACCTTAAGCTGCTGAAAACATAATAAGGCCCCTAATTAAATCATACCTAGTAAAGTACACTGTAATCTTGAACCAGGGAGCATTGCAGCACTGTTTTCAAAGTGTATCGATGCAGGGAAAGGAGGGGCATGAGAAAGAAAAGTACAAATAAGGAGAGAGGTGACAAAGGGAAGGATGAATAAGAAAGGACTAAAGAGAAAGCAAATTGTGAAATAAAAAGCTTTTTGTAACCCTTTCCTTGCTCTGACTGATGCGTCCCCTTTGCTCCTCCTCAAGTATTTGACTAGATCCTGCACCAGCAAAACCAGTACAGTGCTGGGACACCACCGCTTCTACAGAGCTGGAGAATCTGCACGGCTCGGCTGGAGAGGCTCTTTGGACATCAACCTGTTCTGGAAAACTGCTTCTTTGGATAAACCTGGTCACAAACCATCTCACCAGCAGCCTGCACACGGCTGGCATCAGATACAGGACAATGAATGTCCTTCTGAATGTCTGGAGCCAATGTCTCACACTGCTGGAACATTGCCCCACAGCACCAGGACAGACAGACCCATGTCACCGCCACCATCTCTGTGTTTTCCTGCACAGGGCCTCCAGTACTGGTCAATGCCTGTGGCAAGAGAAGACTCCTCTACAGCGTTGAGCAGCTTCCCACGCCACCTTGCTGACACCCAGGGAGCGTTCCCCTTTCACCAGGTGCTCCTGGTGATGCCTGTGGTGCTCCTGCTCCCAGCCTCCCACTGCTGGCAAGCTGAGGCACAACTAAACACTCCCATTCAGGTGTAAGGCAAAACAAGCCTCTCCATCCTTCTGCTAGATATGGAGAGGGCATCTGAACTCTGGATTTCAGGAGAGAGAGAATGTGTGTGGTGGCTGCGTGCCATGTACCTGGCTTTCTGCACAGCCAAGTACCACAAGGCTCTGAGTGAACTGCAGGAGAGAGGAGCACACCTGTGGTGAAGCTGAAGCTCATGGAGAATCTCCGGATGAAACGATGGCACAGAAGTGGCTGCAGAGCTGTGACCTGAGCACAGAAGTGGCTACAGAGCCGTGACCTGAGGGACACAGAACTCCCTCCCCTTCCTGGGCCAGCCAGTGCATGGCAGTGAGTGCCAGGCCCCATGGGGCAGCAGAGAAGGCTGCTGACACATCCCAGGAGGGGAGCTGAGTGCACTGAACTCATTCCACCTTCTACTCTAGAAGTGTCTGATGGCTGTGGGTGGTTGGCTGGGAGACGTGAAAGGTCACAGAGTAATTTCCAGTAGGCTGGCTTGGAGGAGGGGGACGAGCATGGACACCAAGAAGGGGAGGCAAGAAGAAACCGTCCCTCTCAGCTCTAGCAGCAGGAAGAGCCTGCTTTCCTAGGATCTTCAGGAATTATGAAAAATAAATCATGAGAAATTAAAAAAACCCCAACAGAGTAGAAAAAGAATAAAATTATCTAACACCTCAGCTGCACATCATTATAGAGCTGTGGCTTTTCATAGGCATTACAGTACGGCAGCCGTCCCCACCACCACGCTCAGTACGACGGATCAGTAATTGTTTTCATACACTTTAATTAGAAAAACTCAGATGGCTATGAATAATAATGGAAAAGAGAGACTTTTGCACTTGAAAGGTTGAAGTCAATCAAGTGTGAATGACGGCAAAAAAGAAAAAAAAAAAGACACCAATTCATCAGGCCTCTGTTGTCTCGCCGCGTCTTTAATCATAATTCCTGATTGGGATTCAAGAAGGCAGTAAGCAGCGGTTCTTTGTCTGCCTTCACCTTCCGTCAATTAACTCTCCCCGAAATATAATCATCAACCTCACATGCTCCTCTGCATCTTAATCTGGGGCTCCAAACCTGTAAGTTCTGCCCTATATGTGTTTAAGTAATTACCTTTATCTACCTGCATCTCCACAGCCACCATTCCTTCCCTTCCTTCCATCTTCCCTCCACCACAGGGAGAAAAAAAAAAAAAAGAAAAAAAAAAAAAAGGCTGTGGTACATTCAGTTGCTACAGGCACAAAATTCCCAAAGGCAAGCAGAAAAAAAGCTTGGAAAAAAGTGCAGGGAATTAGAAATTCTGGGTATGGATGTGGGAACCGTGGCGGTGCAGCCATGGGCTGGCCTTGGGGAGCAAACAACTGGAAACAAGGCACTGATCAGCAGCTGGACCCACTCCAGTCCTCTGGCTCCATCCAGGCTGCTCCTGCCCCTTTCCTACACCATGATCCAGGACAGGACTCTCCGTCCTTTCATCCCCATGGACCAGCCCCAAGCAGGTGGCAAAGATATGATGAGTGCAAATGGGCTGCAACTCCCAAATCACTTTGCACTGACACGGAATTCCAGACTGCCTTTTTTGAAGGGTTTGTCCTTTTACACTGCAAAAGCATCCCAGGACATCTCATTTCCTTGGACCTGCAGAATTCTCCTCGCATGCTGAGGCTGCTTTTCATATAAACCGAAGTGGGGGCACGATGGGGCAGGAAGGTGAGAGGCCCACGGCTCCCTGGCAGGTGAGGCAGGAGCGGTGCTCTGCCACACAGTGTTTTGTACCGCAGAGGTATTTCATGGCATTAACTGTTCCGGTGATGGAAAGGAGTGTGTTTATCTGGGGCACAGCCCATGTTAGTGCGTGCGGCTGTCAAACACCCTCCACCTCCCTCTCACCTGCACAGGCGATACCTGGTGTGTCATCCTGGCATCCCTCCTCAGCTTGGCAATCCCTCCCCCTCCTCGATTCCTGTCTACAATTCCTGATTCCTGTTTCAGTGTCTCCAACACTGTTTTACAATGGCAATACGTCAGTCAGTGTGAGCCATTACTAAAACACAACCCTCCAGCTGTGAGTTCAACAAATGTGGTTTGTCTCCCTCCCTCCCTTCTCCGGTTCACACCTGTTCTTTTCTGTCTAACACCAAACCCTAGTGCCTGTGTGACTGCATCTACCACCTCCTGGCCCCCAAGTCACCAGCAAAGCTCACTGCAGCATGGCACCTCTGCCTTGGTCACCCCGGATCCACCTCTGTGCACAGCCTGAGCACCATCCCCTGCAGCTCCGAAGGCTAAGGTCCCTCTAAGTTCTCCTCTTGTTACCACGCAGCAGGTCCCTAGAGGATGGAAAGTTGCTGGACAAGCTTCTCTGCTTCCAAGAGCCCCACCTTTTGGGTGAAATTCAGCAGATAAAATGTCTTCATGATGATGAGATCTATGAAGAGGCAGGCACACCCCACTTTGGTGGCCATTTCTATGGACACAGTGGCCCAGCAAGGACTGTTACAGAGCACCTGAGGGCTGAGGGGCCAGGTCTTCCTGCCCCACCAATATTCACACACCCCGACACCTACGAACCTGTCACCCCTCTGCAGAACAACTAGTGGGCCCACTCCTCACTGGTGATAACCTCCAGCAGCAACAAGCACAGCTCCTGCCACCACTGGATCTACTGGATTTTTAACAACCAACTGCAGAGCTGCTCGTGTGCACGGCTGGAGGCTCAGAGCCCAACACCCATCCATATGACACCCGCATATTGCTGACATATCCAAAAAATTACTCCTGGCTGGTGTGAGCAGCCAGCTCCCCTCACACTGCACCTGCCTGTGCTGACTGTCCATGGACACCGAATGAGGGGATGGTTCCTCTGAACATACCCCAAAATGCTGAAATCATTTGGTTCCGAAAAGAAAACCTCTAGAAGAGGTCTGAGGAGATACATCACTGTCCCCATGTCTATGAAACCAGGGGAATTACAGACGGGAGGGAAGGTTCCCCACCAGACAAAGGAGGTAATTTCCATTACAAAGAGAGAGAGAGAGAGGGTGCTGGAGTGAAAAGCTTCATTAGACTCCAAGAGGCAAAGTGATGGCAGTATACCAAGGTCACTTCTAATTTAGACCATCTAATTGGCAAACATGGCTCCAAATGGCTATCATCTCACAGGGCTCAGAATTAATGAAGCCCGATTATTTTCATTACCTTCATCCGAGATGGAGAATGAGACACAGAGTGAGAGGGAAAGGGGGGAGAGGGAGGGGGTGAAAAGGAGGGAGAGAGAAAAATTGAGTGACAGCAGAAGGGAGAGAGCAATAAGAAAAGACAATGGGAAAGAGGGTAAAAATGTAAAGATAGCAGGAGGGGGAAGTGAGATGGTAGGAATGGGCAGGAATGACTCCTGGAGCAAAGGAGAAAAGAAAAAGATGGAAAGATGACTGGAACACTGGGAAGATGCCCTAAGCTGAGGAAGAGAAAGCTGACAGCAGAGATGACGAGACAGAAATGTGCAGATGGATAATGCTGGCTGCGGGAGGAGGGAGAGCTCCCGCTCCTGGAGGCTCCTGGGAAGCCATCCTGTCTCCCAGCTCCAGCCCATCACTCTTGTCAGTCGCCTGCGCGGGTGAACTGCACTTCACCCTCATTATGGGCCCTGCAAGTCGAGCGGGCCCAGGCGGAGGCTGTGGTGGGAGAGATGGCGCCTGGCCTCGCTCAGAGAGGCTGAGATGGCACAGAGAGAGAACTTGGCTACGTTCGTCCACCAGCCTCACGCAAGGGAAGCTGCAGGAGATGGGGGGACAGCCCCGGCCTCTGTCCCTCTGTGGCACTGGGGCACAGCATGTGCTCCGTTCCTCAGGCAGCCCTGCCAGCCCCTGTCCCTGCGCTGGGGCCAGTGGGAGGACACGGGGGTCCCATGGGACAGCCAGCCCGGCTGCTCGCTGCTATGAAAAGGAGGGAGCACGACCAGGCAGCTCGGAGATGCTGAGCGCAAGCAGGAGCCGTTACCATGGCAACAGACATATTAGACACTGCAGGTTCCTGAACGGCGTCTGATAAGGTGTTATTAACTGGAGCCTCCTCCAACGCCGAGCGCAGAGACGCTGCGTCGAGAGGGACCCGCTCTCAGTCACGGGGCCGCGATTCCCTCGCCTGGCACTAACACCCGACACACACATCAAACCGAGATGGATCCTCATGAGAATGACCAAAATTAGGACCCTCCGATGCTGCCACGTTCTGCACAAACCGTACCGATTGCTCAAAATATTGTCATAGAATACAAAAAGACCCACCTTCCTCACCCCGTGCTGTGAGACCTGGAGGAGGAGAAGCAACCCTCACCCCAGATGTGTCTCTAGGTGCCAAAGGGAAGAAAGGTGGGAAAACCAGGAACACGCACGAGGATGAGCATCATGGCTGGGCCAGTCTCTGCTGATCCTTGCAGAGCCCTGCAGCCCTGCTCCAGCACAGCAGGTGTGCTCACCTAAGGGACTGTGCCTGACCTGCTCTTCAGAGTGTCCTGAGCTCCGTCACGAGGGGCTCCTGCCATTCCCTCATATCCTGAAGGACAGAGATGTGACTGAGGACGGAGCAGCCCAACACTCCTGCCCCGAACCACACATCCTGCCCACACACTCTGCCTGGCTCAGAACAATCCACTCCACACCAGCATAACAGCTACCCCAAACAAACTGGTTCCTGCTGGCCTAGGGAAGGGGCTTGGCTTCTGTTCTCTGCTCTTGGAAAGCCAAAACACCTGCCACCAATGTAGTTAAGAGGTGAACAAGGGCCGTTCAAGCCCTCAGAAGGTATTGACACACTTGAGCAGCACCAATGAAATGGACACCGGTCACAGAGGCCGTGGTCTCTGGGATGGGACAGCTCCGTGACCCAGGTGCACAGGCGGCTGGCATGGCAGAGCTACATCCTGAGAAGCCCTGAGGGGACAGGCAGCTAGTAATGCAAAGCAGGAAGATGAGAGCATAAAGGCACTGTTGGAGTGGGAACTGGAACAGGCTGCCCAGAGAGCCTCTGGAATCTCCTTTCTTGGAGATACTCAAATGCTTTCTGGACACAATCCTGAGCAACATGCTCAAGGGACCCTGCCTGAGCAGGGAGGTTGGACTGGAGCAGCTCCAGTGGTCCCTTCCAAGACTACTCGTGATTCCGTGACTCTGTGACGCCTGTCTTCGAGAAGGAGTCACAAAAGGAATCACAGAATCATTAAAGTTGGAAAAGACCTTTAGTCTTCCAAGTCCAACCATCAACCCAACACCACCGCCACATTAAACTGTGTCCTCAAATGCCATATCCACATGATTTTTGAACACCTCCAGGGACGGTGATGCCACAGCTTCCGTAGGCAGTCTGTGACAGGGCTTTCTAACCCTTTCCATGAAGAAATTTTCCCTAATATCCAATCTAAACCTCCCCTAGTGCAGCTTGCAGCTAGTCCTCTTGTCCTGTCACTTGTTGTGAGGGAGAAGAGACCTACCCCTACCCGGCTCCAACCTTCTATCAGGGAGCTGTAGAGAGAAAGAGTGACAGAAAGAGAAGACAAGAAAACTGTAAGAGAACAGCTGGGCCATGCTGTGTGTGCTTGCTCAGAAGATGTCACAGGAGGGAGCTGGTAAAGAACATCAGTGTTACAACAAACACAGTGCCAAGAACCGGCAAAGAAGGGAGAAAACAAGCAGAAACAAGGTGCAAGAAAAAAAACACAAAGAGAAAGAATTGGCAGGAATCAAAATAAACACTTATTTTATATACTTGATGACAAGTTCTTAAATGTAGACACAACCTTGCATCAAATATTGTACCAAAGAAACAACAGGGACAATATATCCCATCAGCTGCTGCATCTTCCAGAAGCTTCTGCACAAGCTGCCATCCCATGCACTGACCTCATCAGGTCAAGGAAATTGTATTTATCCTGATTTCACAGGGAAATCACTCAACACTTGAGCTTTACAGGGCTCAAGCAGGGACACAACATACCAGGATGCAGCAAACCTTGATGGCAGAGCTCTGACAGGTGAAGGAGCTGACCACCACAGCAACTCTCTGCTCCTCACCTCTGTGAGGATGGCAGTGGACATGCCAGGATGGCAGTGAACATGCCAGGATGGCAGTGAACATGCTGGGATGGCAGCAGCCAGGCTTGCCTACACAGCCACTTACCGTCATGATGAGTTTCTCGACACAGTCAGGTGACACGCTGTGCAGGTGGGTGAGGTGCAGCTGCAGGTGGATCTTGTTGTTCAGCATGTCCTGGCAGAGTGGGCAGCGGAGCATGGGCTGCACCGAGTGCTGCGTCATGGCGTGCACCCGCAGCCGGTTCACGTCTGTGTTGCTGTACTTGCAGTATGGACACTGGTACATCTGCAGAGCAGACAAATGAATCACACAGCTCTTCCAGCTGCTACTTTCCTCTCTTACAGCCAGGCTTCAACAATTTGATGCCTTCTACCACCAGTTATCACCTTTCATCCTCTTTCTCCCATTTTATTCTTTGCTTTTGGCACACTGGAATCACATTACCTGCAGAGACGGGTTCTTCCGCCTTACCTGCTCTGATTTGGTCTCCTCTGAAGTTTTTGACCACTTAAAGGAGAGAGGTGACTCAGAGCTGCTGGGGAACGTTATCCGCTTAGAGGATGCTGGAGGCTCCGTCAGCTCCTTCTCTGGCTGGCTGGCTGGTGCTGCAACAGAAGGCGATTAACATCAGGACACCCCAAAGAGGCCCAGGCTGGACGACGACAGGGCTTCCACTGACTGCTTGACACACACCCTAAGGACTTGGAGGAGGACGAGTCCGAGGACTGACCTACGTCCTGCAACGCATACCTGGCCAAAACCAGTTCATTCTTGCCAATCTCCCACAGCAAGGAACTGTGTCACTGGTGGCCAGAAGCAAAAAGACCTCAGCTGTTTCTGGGGGCTGCTTACAACCTGCAGGTGCAGGAGACTCTGGGCCCGTGGCTGCATTGGACACACAAATGCTTGGCCAGATGGTGAAGGCCCATGTGTCACCTCCAGGAGCAGCTGGACTTACTCGATAAGGTAGAACTCACAGCCCTGGCTGACCCAGGACATTCTGCATATGGACACTCTGAAATGCGTTTGCCCTGGAGAGGGCTGGTGGTTGTGGCTGTCAGCCCAGTCGATGGCACCCGTGCTGGCAGCAGGGGTTGCTGAGATGGCTCTGGCCAGCTCAGCCCATGCCTCCAGAGGAATGTGCAGATCTGGTGCTTCCTAGCACATGGTCCTGCCAAAATCCCGATTTTGGCGGGACCTGGCCAATAGGACCCAGACACTCCCACTGTGATAAGCCAAGAAAAGGCCATTTTATTCCAGCCTAACGGAGAAATGCAAACGAGCCCTGAAGTCAACAGCAAAACACTCCATGAGTTGTGGCACTGGGAGAAGCACATCCCTGACCTTTCTCCTCCCCCGAACCCTGGCTGTCTTCAGTACATAAATTTGTGGGACATCTATTATTTAAAAACTGTAAGGACAAGTATATTATACACAGCCCCCGTCTCCTCCTCCCCGAACACACATTCATAACGGTACTTTAATCTGTCTCGAATCGACTTCAAACCCATTTCGCCCTTAATGGGAGTTATTCATTTTCACTTGAAAGGTAATATCTGACAGCTGGATATTTAATATGATGGATCAGCTGCCGATTAACAAGGCGCTGTAGCATTCTCAGGCCAGTCCTCCATACTCTTCCCCCTGTCTCCTACTCAACTTGTGAACCCACTGGTATCTACTCCTTGTTTCAGGTGATACTATCAAGAGTCAGATCCCAGCAAACTGCTTCCTTCCCAAAGACCCTTCTGTGCACTGGCATGAGCTGTATTTCCAAATGTACCACATCACAGCGGAGAATACAATTCCCATTTCTAACTACCTTCCCTGCCACTCCCCATCTCTGCATTCAGCTGAATAGAGGCAATATAAGTTCCAGGAGAGGGAAAACAAGTATTACGAACAGGTAATGGTACCACCGGAGGGAGGCAGGGATTAGAGGATTTGATCTGGGACTGCTGAATTTCTCTTGTTAGTCTTGTCCATATGGAATGGGCTTGGAAGTGATTTTGTTCCCCACAGCACTGCCGGCTGTGTGCCTGGTGCTTCATGCCTGGCTGGGCAGCAGCCTCCATGCGGGCATGTCCAGTCCCGGCTGTACCAGAAAACCAAAGCCCAGGACTGCTGTGCTGCCAACTCCACAAAAACATCCAAACCAGGGGCGGAATGAGTTTGCAGTGTCAGTGCTGACTGACGGACACCATCACAGATCCTGCTCTGCTCTCGCAGAATGATGGGCTGCTCCGCTCAGCTCACTGCTTGAACCGAGACTGTCCCTGGGGTTTAGAACTGGAAACGGCTTAAAGATGTCTGCAGGGCCAGAGCCGACCTTCCTTGCTTCCTATAATAAATGTGCTTGGAGCATTAGGAACATGGCACCACTCTGCTGCTCATCCGTTGAGGAACACAGTCCCTCCTGGAGGGTTTGGGGAGGAGAGACCACCACCAAGAGCCAGCACCTGTGGCGGGTGAAGGACCACCCTGCCTTAAAATGCCCTGCCCAAGCCCCATGTGATGTCAGTACCCCTTGTCAGGAGCCTGATTGCTGCTGACACTGTCCAGTCTTCAGTGTGATCAGGCCACTGGGTGTTGGGACGAGCAGCTGGAGACCCCAGGTCTGCCGGGGTGGTCTCGCACAGCCATGTGAGTCCTGCTCTAGACCTGCACTGGGCAGGGATGACAGTGACAGTCATGGCTTCGGGTCCCTTTAGACATCTCTAGCCCAGGTGGTGACTGTGGCTCCTGTGTGCTCCACACTGTGTCCCTGCACTGGGTACTGACTGCTGCTCACCAGTGGAGTGTTTTTGGATGCAGTGACTGAATTGAGCCCAACCATCAGCTACCCCAGGCTGCTGAACACCAGCTCTAACCTTGGGAGCCACAACAGGGTATTTTCTCATCTCCTTTCTACTGTGAAGCAGCCTGCTTAGAATTAGTAACAGGTAATTAAAATGTACCATCTCCTAAGTGTCCAATTTCATTATATCACTTGATCCAACCCCATAACCTTAATCCTTCAAAACTAGAATTATTGATGATTGTCCAGACCCAAGAATAACTGATTTGTTGCACATAGGATATTTATTTTAAGTATTAGTTTTTGAGTTGACAGCTCAACTGGGAATTTTAACACCAAGACTGAAGTTTATTGTTGATAAACAGTCAAATGCACAAAATGACACATTCAGTCCACATCACAGATGATCAGAGGAATTAAGAACTCTCTGCTACCAGGAAAAACGAGGACACAGCTTGGCGTCTGCCTGCAGAGCTCTTAGCATAGGATGGGACCTTCTGTCTGTGCAGAGAGGACAAGACAGAATGTCCCGAGCTCAAAATGTCCAGAAGGCCATGGCCTTGAAGGGCTGAGTGGCACTGGAGCACACGGAGACACTACCTGTGCCGTGACCATGGCCAGCATCTTGCTTCCAGGTCCAGGCCTCGCAGAGCAGAAAAAGGAATTTGGTTCAAAGTATGATGTACGCCTACATATCGAATAGTATTGTTATTACTTTGACTCTTTAAATGAATTTAGATCAGATTTGCTGATTTAAAGGGAGATCTGCGTTTCTTTACAAATGTCGCCTAAAAGCCAAGTGCGATGGGGCGGGGCTGCCACAGCACTTCTGGAGGTCTACCAATCTTCTCACTCTTCTCAGCAGCTTCTGCTTTTCAAAGGAGGAGGAGAGATCCTCCCTGGGATTATTCCAGAGGTGAGACAGGCACTTCCTTGGAAGTGGGGGCCTTTCCTGTGCTGGTTCCAGAGGCAAAGCCAACGTGGATCCCCTAAACTGCTGCTCTCCATCCTGGTGGGAAGGAAGTCACCACCCACCTCCTACCCATCAGATTCTTTTAGCTAAAGTATCGCTGACAGCCCCTTCATCTAAACTTCTATCTCCCAACCAAGCAACATAATGGAAAAGCCAATTAAATGATTATTAATTCATGCTGCTTTCCGTAAGCCAGAGGGTCTCATCTCCCTGCATTCCGTAAACCAGCTTGCCACTTGCCCTAGAAATTTACAGTGGGGTTTCTGCTATTGCCATTGATTTAAGCACCACCAGCCTCCAAAAAACTCCTTGCCACGAAGTCCAGCTGCTGGCCTGGGAAAGTTCTCAGCAAGACGAGGGAAGTGTGCTTTCACTGCCTGATGGAAAATAGCATTCTGTATTTGGTGGTGCCTCCTTCCTCAAATCACCTCAATGTGTTCTTGGAGCTATCACTCAGCACCACAAGTCTTTGGACCAGTGGGAGGTGCTACTGTGCCACACAGCCCTGAGCCATCAATGCCCAAGGGAGCTGCCCCCTGTGCCCTTACAGCACCTGTGTGTCTCCTGACATCCAGGGCTAGCTTATCTGTTTCATCCATTCTCCAGAAACTGCCACGATGCAGGAATAGCCAGGGTCTACAGAGACCCCAGGGAAGGCCGCGGGCCACCCAGCACTGCCACAGCACTGCCGCCTCCTCAGCAACATACAGCCAACATTTCCTGCCCAAACGCTGCCTGTTTAATTCCCCATTCCCTGAAGGAACTTCTGTTCTAATCAGGTAGCCACACTATCAGGCCTTGCACTACCTGTTGCTCTGCAGCATTTCTCAGCTCTGTATTTGACAGTAACTCGATTGACAGGTAAGTGCCCCACGCGCAGCACTCTGCACTCGTCCTTGCTGCTGCCTCTCAGCCCCGAAAATGGCCGAATAATTTGTTTTTCTAATGCTGTGTCATACCTTCCCACCTGCAGCGAGTACCCACAGCTGAATTACTATTAAATATTCATATCCAGAAGCTCCAGCCACCATCAGACGTCCCCGCCTTGCTCCATATGAACACAGAACACCCAGCAGACGCCTCCATGAGATGCCAAGCAGCACCAGGGGCTCACGGAGGTGGTGCTTTGTTTGGCACTACAGACCTCTCCTGCAGCCCACTTCAGCTCCCACAGCACCTCCGATGCCACCAGAGCCCAGAACACCTGGAGCTCAGCTGGCTGCTGCATGGAGCCACCCGGCCCAGCCATGTTTCTGGGCTGGAGCTGCCACCCAGGAGCTTTCTGTGCTTCATATATACTTGGAAAAACACAGTTATAGGCAATCTCCCAGTCCTTCTCTCCCACCCCCTCTCCCAGGTTTCCCTCACCCAGGCGCCAGTGCTGAGTGGCTCCATTGTGCCCCTCGTCCCCTTCCTCCCAGCCTCTCAGGCCCCCAGAACATCCCGGCCATTAAGTGCTCCACAAATGCCAGATATTAAAAAAAAGCAGCAAAAAGCAGCTGGGGGGAGGAGCAGGAATAGATTTCCGTCAGGATGTGCCTGACCTGTTTTTTTCAATTTCAGTAATTAGAAAGGCAGTCGGCCTGTAGGAATTATTCATAAACTGCAGGAGCTGTGCAGTATACATTTATGTTAAACATGTCAAATCCGATTGAAATCATGCCTGCCAGCACCATACTCCATAAACACACTTTTCTGCAACAATTTCCCAGCTCTCAGCAGCCCATTAATACTTCCTTTAATAGCAATCTACCACGGATTTGAATCAGGGACGGTCCATTGCACTAATTGCTCTGTTAGGTGAGCATCANAAAAAAAAAAAAAAAATCATTAACAAAAATAAAAGCCCTTCAGGCGAGTCCTCCAGAAAGATTTCATTTCAATCTATAGTTTAAGTAGACTTTGTTTCTTGTTTTTGTAGAAAAATCCCTGATATTCTCTGTGTACCCAACGGACAGTGCATTAAGGAAGCCTCTGGTAGCTGGGTCACTGCTGGTGATGGGCTTCTCCGTCAGAGACACGAACCAGCAGCACCCCAAATCTGAGAGGCCTTGTACTGCAATGAGCAGGGCTTCAGCTGAGTACCCATCATCTACATCCTGCCTTAAAAATGGAGTTGGGATCAGCCACGATTCCTTTCCCCCTGGTTGGTTTGCTTGTGGTAAATCTCACATTAGCCATGACGAGATAATGTCTAACACTGAGCCATCAGGCACACAGGATCTCCCTGCTCCAGTATGGAGGCACTGCCATCTTCCAGAACCTTCCAGAAACCACAGTGACGTCTGTAAAAATCAAGATCCAGTGAGTCCTTCTATGGGATGGAGTTTTCCCCGTATATATTCAACTGAAAAGTATCACCTAAAAAAATGTTTCCGCTTCACATTATTCCATTTTAAAATAAATACAAGGAACAAATCAATACATTTATTTTGCAGTTGAGACATTTTGACAAGTTTACAATGAAAACAGAGGTTTTCCCCTTGGTGCTGACACTTAGTGCGCCTGGACTGTACCCACTGCGTGCAGACCCTCACCCCTGGGCTGGGGCAGGGAGGATGGGCAAAGGAACTCAGCGTCTTGCTACAGATTTTGAAAACCCTTAAGAAAGTGGAAGAAATAAATCTCCTGTGTGCAGTGAGGAAACCGAAGCACAAACGGGAGTAAATTGCTGAGGAATGTAATGATCAAATTGCAGGTGGTGAGCAGCAAAAGGGTCTGTCCCCCTCCCACTTCACGTGCCCCATCACTGGCTTTCAGCCCACACCTCTCCTGCACCTGTCTCCATCTTCAGTCATCTGGCTCAGAGGCTTCTCTGAAGGTCAGCCAGTCCATCCAAAGCAGGATAGACTGAGCCTGCCTCATTCCCGACAGCAGCTCCTCTAATCTTCTTGAAAGACCTCCGAGGAACCTTCCCAGAAAACCCACTCCAGTGCTTAAGCCACAGGCTGTACAGGAGGACTTTTTAAAATTTGTTATCTAACATCAATCTTTTTCCCTTCAGTTTAAGCCCTTTGTGTCTTGTTGTCTGTATCCTCAACATGGAGAACAAGTAATTTCCTTCCTTTCAGAAGCATTTCATGCACAAGAAGACTTATCTTGTCCTCCTCTTTGGTCTTCTTTTGGGTCAAATAAGCCTGTTCATTCCATTTCTCCTCCTGACTGATGCTGCTCTGTTCCAGGTCATTCCTGCTGTTTGGGCTTTCTGAAATTGCTGCCCAGCCTCCCCAACACCCCAGCTCAGGAATGGAGAGCTTACCAGTACTAATGAAACCCACCCACAATATTGTCACCTACACCTACAATATTGTCACATCTGTGCTTCATTTCAGCCTGTCCTGAAAAGTGGCATCTAAAGCCTTCCCAAGGAGACACTGGCTCCAAACAGGACCTTCTTCACATGAAGGGAAATTGGGTCGTGTTGACATGATTTGTTCTTGACAAATCTGTGTCGACTGTTCCTCATCTCATTATCTTCCCATCAGCACTTACAAACAGTTGTTTGGTCAATTCCAGGGAAAATCTGGGGCAGAGAGGGCAGGTGTACAGTTCCCCAGCCACTCCTTCAGTCAGGGACAAGCCCCGTGTCTGTCTCTCACTGCACCTCCCCTCTCCTCTGCACAGCACAAGAGAGAGCAGCTGGCAGGTTTGATATGCTCCAGGCACCGTCTCCCAACACCCAGGTACAGCACAGCACGTCAGGGACAACGTTCAGCATCACCAAGTGCTCTGCAGCCCATTCCCTGGTAGCTGGGGGACGGGCTCTCCCCACACTGCTGCTGACACAGCCTGTGCTGCTCTGCTCAGTAAGGGCAAATGCCAAGAAAGCTTCGTGCTCTTCAGCTTTACAATGCTGTGGTCACAGCCTTCCCCTCCTGCTCTCTGTTGGCAGCCTCCTCCTCCAAGGAGAGCTTCCCAGTACTGCCTGCTCCCCTCCGTGCTCACGGCTCCACTTGTATTGGGTTTTCGTGTCCCTGTACACTTCTCTTCAGGGGCTGTCAGCAATAACCTGACCCAGTTTCTATTCCTTCCCATGTCTCAGGTCCAGGAGGACCTGTCAACACAGTCATGTTCTTTGAGGGACAAGAGCAGAAACATGATCAAGGTGTGGTGCCTGCTTTGCACACCAGCTGCACAGCAACAATTGGTAACATCATCTTGCTTTAAAGTTCAGAGTGGTGTTGTTACACGTTTGGAAGCAGCCTGAGCTCAGCGCCAGCACATCACACACACCTTGGCTCGCACAAGGCTGGTCCCATGCTTCATGGGCTCACACACCCTCTCTGTGTCCTCCCCACACAGTTCCCTTTGCAAACCCCATGGAACCGTCCCAGTTCTGATCTGCTCCTTGGCTTACAAACACTGGGTTAGGAATTTCACTGGCAGGGTGAAGAAATTAAACCATCCAAATTCAGAGTTTCTGGACAGAAAAGGGTTTAAAAAGCAGGATCCTCATTTTTCCTTACATATTTTGAGATATAATCTTTGCACACAGATCAGCCTTTTTAAGTGCTTCAGGTTTGGGCAAAGAGCCCTATTTACCCCTGAAGAGATTTAATCAAGAAACGATACTTGCCTCTTTCTGTGACACTTCACAAAATGGTTGTTCTCGGGATCACACAATCCCACACAATGAACTGAGACTAAAAACCACCTACAGCCAAGCAAAATTGTATTTCTGGGTTAAGAATCAGTCTGTGACAGGAAGGAACACACAGAGCAACCTCAGCGAGTGCAGCCCATACTGAGAGCACAAACTTCAACAGCCCACAAAGCCCGGCTTGCTCTCTCCACCAGTTAGGACACATCTTCCATTAACTGAGATTGAGATGGGCTGAGATTGTAACTGTAGAGGTGAAATACCACATTCCATTTTGGGAAGACAATGTAAGACAGAATATCTTTGTCTGGGGCTCACCAAGAGGCAACTATGAATGCATCAGGAGAAGGCTGCCTGGAGGAAGGGTCTCTGTGCAGACAGAGGCACTGCACCGACCAACGCTGAGCCTGCCAACCAAATGGGACCTGGAGCCAGAACTGCTGTGTCCTGGGCCAAGAAAAAGGAATGACACCTTCAGCACCTCGGGTTCTGCACCCAGGCTGAAGTGGTCAGCAAGGGCCAGATGAGGGTGGAAGATGGATGGCCCTCTCCAGAGTGGAACAATCATAGAATCATCAAGTTAGATGCTTAATCCAATCCCATGCTGGCTGCTGCCAGGAGGGGTCAACCCTTCTCCCTCCTCCTCTCCCAGCTGTTGATCCCCATTGCCCGGGTCCAGTCCCAGACCACTCACGGCCCAGGACCAGCCTGGGGCTTAGAGGGGGGACGCACGACCCACCACAACTCAAACTATTGAGTATGTCAAGAAGCTACATCCAAAGCCTTCACAGAGGGTGACATTACGCCACGCTGACACTGCCGCGTTGTGGTCAGTTAAAAAGGGTTTTAGGGACCACTGTTCTTTCCACCTCCCTTTCCTGGATTTAAAGAAAATGAAGGACCAACCACAACCTCTGCTAAATCACAGAATCATACCTGTCCATTTACTCTGGTCCTTGTCCCCTCCACTCTCTTGCTCCTTGGCAGGCTCCTCAGCATCGCCAGCTGTTTCATTGGGCCCTTCCACATCTTCACTGGGTTCCTCTGAAAGAAGAAAAGGAGAAAGTGTGACACAGACACGGAAAGCAGAGCAGAATAGGTAGCTGCAAATGAGTAAGAGCCACAGCTAGGGCTGTGCACAAGTGCTGGGTGGCAGGTATCAACATCAGCCAGTGTTCTCCCAACACACCTGCTTATTGGTCAAGTCAGAAACTATAGAGGAAAGAACCGAGAGATGAAGACAAAATGAAGAATCTCGCCTACTTTTGCCAGCTGGAGCTACTGAGGTCCCCTGAGGTGTCACGTACAGTGACATGGTTGTCTACACAATAAGGTTCTACCCAGCCACGTCAGGGATTACAGAAGCATCAGGGAGTGACCGGAGCCTCCAGAACCTTCAGCCTCATCCTTCCTCCTCATCCCCATCTCAAGCACTTTGGCCCCAGTGACAGGGTGCAGTACTGGCCCTGGTCCCCAAGATGCCAGAGTCCACTGCAGACACATGACATCCCTCCTGCTCAGAGCAGCTTGGTCTGCTGCAGCCCCAGCCCAGACATGAGGCACAGGAGGAACATGCTGGCAGTCCTGCCTTCATCCCAGTAAGGGGAAGAGTCAGCAAACCCAGGCAGCACCATGCAGGTGCAAAAGCACAGAGGAAACATTCGGTGAAGTGCCGAAAGCTCAGAACAAAACACAGAGCACCACGGCCCAGCCCAGAACAACAGCACGGGCACAGAGCGTGTCAGCGTGGTGTGGGGCAGCTCCACTCCAAGGCAGCTGGTCAGGTGGGACACTGGCAGTGAGAGCGCTGCAGCTGCCAGACCCCTTTCACCAGGGTGTAACAGCCACATTATCATCTACTCTTATGGGTATTCAGGTACAGTCCCTGTAACTGACAGGGCTTACCCCACCACTGGGCTAAAAAGGGCACTTTTATGCCATTACACCCATTTTTAGGCAGGACAATTTAATATTTTAACTCGCAATATCTGGTCATGGTAAACCCCACGAACCCACACTATCTTGAGATTTACCTGAACCACCCTAACTGGTTCAAACACCAACTCCCCATCCTCCTCCTAACAAAGACAGGGCTAGAAATTCAGATTAAAAATATGTATTAGCAGCTTGCAGATACTCAGCAGTGCCCTTTGAGGATATGACAGCCTAAATTGGGAGTGAGAGGGGAGATGGGTGGCAGTGCTGACAAAGGCATCCAACACGTAGAAAGAAGCATATCACTGGTGGAGGGGTGAGATGGGCAGTCTGCCATGTGAGCGGAGTGCTCAAGTTTGCTGGGAGAAGGGCTGTGAAACCAGCAGCTGGGTTCACATTTCAGAAATTAAAATTCCAATCTTTTTTCCACTCTAGGGAAACAAACCATCCCCACCCCAATCCCACCACCCTGGTGCCTTCGAACCACTTCACACAGGGCAAGAGTGTCCCTTCAGCTGGGGCAGCTGCTGTGGAAGCAGATTTTAGCTGGTCTTATTAAAAACCTTTGTTAATGGGTTTCTTTATTTAATTTAAATCATCATTTTAACCATTCTCTGCTGGCTCAGGTGCTCTGAGGCCCCCCTGGACAGTGTGAGGAGATGGCCCCCATTGCCCACGGCCTGCAGCCCATCACCCACCGCTCATCGCCCATGGCCCATGACCCACTGCCCTGGCCCCGGCCCCACATTGTGCAGCCCTAGCCCTGGCCCAGAGCCCCCCAGCCCAGAGCCCCCGGCCCAGAGCCCAGAGCCCCGGCCTGGCTGAACAACAAAGGGCGCCTGGCGCAGCGGCACTCCCAGCTGCGACCCGGAGGTGTCAGCATCGGCATGGGAGGAAGAGGAAGGGCGAGCCAGGCTCAGCCGCTGTCTGGGCTCTAACCTGAGCATGTGGAAATAATATGTGTCTTCCAATGTGCTGTCTGGTTCGAGGGGAATAAAATAGGACATTCATAAGCAGTTACACCATCTGTCTTTATACCATCATCATCATCAACAAGGGAAAAAATAGCTCTTTAAAATGGATGAAAGCCCAGGCTGACAGTAACTGGAAAAATGTGAGCTATGAATACCAATAACGGGAGAAAATGATTAAAAAACAAGGCTACAAACAGCAAGTCCCTGGCACAGCCGGGGCTGCAGCTCCTTGTGTCCACCCACTGCCAGCCCGGACTGAGCCCCCGCATCATTGACACTGAGCACTCCACAGCCCCTGTGCCAGGAATGCTCCTCTCTAAGGACACAAACCGCTGCTGGCTCAACACCCTCTGCTAGGCAGAGGGCAGGGAGCAGATCCAGCTGCAAACCCTCCTCCTGCTCCACCCTGAGCTGTCTTTTTTCTGAAACGTAATTTTTCTAAAGCAGGATGGGAAGGGAGCAGAGTCTAACACATCTGCCCAGGGAGGCTCTGAACCAGCTTGGGTAGGTCCTTGTACTATCCCTGCTCAGCTCCTTGCTGTCAGGGCCTCTGGCACAGAGCCCCAGGGAGGGGGAAGCGCTAACTCCATCTGCCTTGTGATCAACTTCCAGCAGACTTCTGTGGAAGGCTGAGGCTGCTCTGCTCACCATGCTCAGTCTGGCCTGTGGGATAGTGGGGACAGCCACCCCTGAGCTGGCTCTGTGCACTGCAGGGGTTCTGACCGCTGAGAACTTCCCTCTGGCGCTCACACCCATGTCTGACCCAGCTTCTACCAAGCAGACCTCAGCACTGACAGTAAAAGCAGCAAAGCTCCTGCTCCTGAAGCTCTGTGCCCATGCTCTCTGAAGACAGCTCCGCGGTTGCTGAGCCACAGCGGCAGCTCCACAGTGCAGTGCAGGTCTGGAAAGCAAACACCTGTGTGAAGGCACCCAACCATCCATCCCCTGTACGCCTTTGGGGCACCCCTGTCTGAGAACACGGCCAGCAGCACATCTGGTAGGGAAAGGTCTGCTCCTCCCCTCAATCCACTGCACACCACAAGGAGCTTGCACTGCTACTGCAAAGTGGTGTCACACTGCACATGACCAGAGCCCATCACTGTCCTCACGGGCCCACAGGACCCACCTGCAGCAGAGTGTGCAGAACACCCCAAGACCAGCTCCTGAGGCTGAATGAGCAGTGGTCAGCAAGACATAGGGAACTTACTTCCAAACCACCATGACCTTTTCGCTACCACCTGACCCCTCCTCCCCAAAGCTGCACATGCTGTTCGGACTTCAGAGGTACAAGAGCTGTTGCTGTGGGATTTGTATGGGGGAACCACATCCCTGGGAAATCCAAACAACACAAACCATGCACGGGTTCCCATGCCAGAGCTCCATCCCTGAGTCCATGGTGCTTTATTAATAACTTTAAAAAGTAATTTTCCAACTGCCAAGGCTCAGGTCAACACTGAGAGCAAGGAAGTATAGCCCCTGGAGCCAAAGGAGCTGCTCTTCCATCCCAATCCACCTGCCCCATACAAAATCCTAGGCAGAGTCTTTTCTTCCTTCATGAATAAATCATTTTAGAGAGCAGTATTTCCTTTTAATTTAAAATTAAACCATTCACTAAGCAGGGGGTGGGAGGGGAGAAGGAAGGGGAAGAGCAGGAAAGGAGTCTGGAAAATCACAAGTATCTGACTTCTGCAGAGGTCAGGGAACCTCTGACTCAGTCACACACCAAAATGTACCAAAATTGCTGTGTGCAATTGCACAGAATCACACCACTGAGGTCTGTCCCTTCCCATACCCAGGAAGTTTGAGAGCTGGAGAAGTTGGCAAACGCTGATGGGATCCAGACCAGCTTGAACAGCCCAAGACCTCTCACCTCTCTTTCTCCCAGCCAGGTTTTCCTTAACAAACTCAGATCTCTTATCCAAAGGGATAAAGGGCATTTCTGGGGTGGCGGAAATGTAGGCATGGGAAAGAGCGTGCACTGCCTCTCCACCCTCCGGCAGGCTCGAGAGCTGAGAAACATTAGCTGTCATGAACCACAATCAAATCAGGTTTGAAATATTTAGCAGTGGCTTGGAAAATGTGGCGGTGCAGCTCTGACAGGCGAGATGTGCAGACACCCATTTTCCATTATAATGGAAATATCAAGCCTGTTCTGAATATGTATAACCTAGAAAAATGTATTGATTTTTCATTCGGCATTAAAAAAATGAAATACCCTGCAGCTGTCAAAGGCCTTTTGTTAAAAGCTCATCCTTCCTGGAATGAGGTTTACCAGAAACAAGTTTTAATTGTACATAGGGTCTCTCCTTTGCAACAAAAAGAATCTCTGGCGCTCCCTTTTTCAGGATAAGTAGCTAAAAAAGCTGACGGAAAGCCAGGCCTGAGCCCGGGCTGCCGGCTGCACGCGGCGGCTGTCAGGAGGTGAGGGCTGGCTGTGCACGGCGGCTGCGGGCACTGACCAGCGCGCCGGCACGGCTGCGGCCGGCGAGGGGCTGCCCACCGCCGGGCCCCACCGCCCGTCTGATGCACCAGCTCAACTGCTTTCAACTGCTTTAAACGTGAGCCCCCCAGGGCCCCGGGTAGAGAGGTTCGGGTCCATACGGAGGAGCGGGGAGGTCCACTGTGGGTCGATGCCCTGCCACATCCTGGAAGCCCAGGATGAGCTCAGCTGCCCCCAAGCTGTGCCAGGGTCACCGTGCAGGGCCTGGTGCAGCTGACTCAGAAAGGGTCACTGAGAGGCACAGGGAGGGTAATCCCACCTCACGCCATGCCCACGGGCCCCGTGCACGCTGCTGTGGTAACAGAGCACACATAGAGCCCAGATGGGGGTCTGACCTCGGCTCCCGCTCCGCATGCATGTATGTGCTGCAATACCATCTGTGCCAGCTCCTAACAGGATTACTCTACTCTACTTGTTCATTCCTACTGTTTTCCTGAAAGGAAAAGCAGGACTCCAAGCAGCGCAAAGGCAGCACTAGGCAAGGTTATGAGAGGAATGCCACGGAGCTCCAGCCTGGATGCAAAGCTGGCGGATGAGTCCCGCACGACAAAGGGCTGCAGGAAAACAATGTAATACTATGTGTACCTTGATTTAATGACACTTATTTCCCAGACAGCTCCATTCCAGGGCATGGCCAGAGCATCTCTGCTGCTTCCACTGACAAAAAGAAACTGCTGACTATGGCGTGCTCAGCTGACACAGACATCAGAGAGTCACAGAATTGTTTTGGCTTGGGAGGGACCTACAAGACCATCTTGTTCCAAACCTCTGACATAAGCAGGAACACCTTCCACTAGACCAGGTTGCTTCAAGCCTCATCAAACCTGGCCTTGAACACATCCAGGGATGGAGCATGCACAACCAAGAACCCCTTCCCTGGGAGAGCATCACCATTCTCCCACTCCCTGGGAACAAGGCTGCCCATGTTTTTTGCAAACTGGGCTATATTTTAAGCCAGTGAAACCCAACAGGGACTTACCCCCTTTAATTTCAGTAGGACTAGAAAGGCTGCTGTTATTTTCACACATGAAATATAAAAAAAAAGGCAAATTCCTTGAGCATGTTTGTAGTGGAGCGTGATGTGATTGTGTTGTCATTTATGGGAAATAATCGCAAGCCCATCTCTCCCTTTCCCCCCATTTTCCAGTCCAAATAACCATGAAAAATTACACTTCAATGTCAGGAGGACAACAAAGGAGGGGCTTTCTCCTGCGGCTTGACGGCTTTTCAGCCTCCCCTTTCTTGGACAAAAACTACCTTCAATTCTGTTTCATTTTAAACGTGATCTAACAAATGCATCTTGACAAGTTCCTTTCTCTTTTTCTTTTAAACAGTATTTTGCACAGTTTAACCTAGCTCCAAACTGGAATCAGCTGGAAAGGAGATGCATGCAAAAACACAAACAGAGATCAAACAGCAAAACAAAAGAGCCCATCTCCAGCTCCAGGTCTGCAGGGAGAGGATAGAACGGTCTCCACACAGAGACCTGCAGGACAAGGGTCCGGAGACAAAGGGGACCCGTGGGAGGAAGAGGATGGAGGAGTTGGGCGGCAAAGGTGACAAGGCAGGAGCACAGCAAAGGTGCCTGGGGGACAGGTGCCCAGCCCCACTTTGTGAGGGAAGGCAACCCTGGCCTTCTGTCAAAGACACATGGTGGAACTGCTCGAGCAAACAATGGCAGGTTTTGCAGAATCATGGAATCATTTGGGTTGGAAAAGCCCTCTAAGATCATCGAGTCCCACTGTTCCTCCAGCACTGTCAAGGCTTCCACTGACCCATGTCCCCAAGTACCACATCCACATGGGTTTTAAATCCTGCCAGGGATGGCGACTCTACCACTGCCCTGGGTAGCCTGTGCCAGGGCTGGACAGCCCTTTCCAAGAAAGAATTTTCCCAATACACAACCCAAACCTCCCCTGGCACAACTTGAGGCTGTTTCCCCTTATCTTGTCACTTGTTCCTTGGGAGCAGAGCACTGCAGGTCCTCAGCAGACCGTGCAAGCAGAGCAAGAGATGCTTTGTGCTCACTGGGAATAGAGGCTCACTTCACAAAAATCCTAGAGATCCACAAACAAAACTAGTGCCGATGCCAAGCTGAAGTTAATAGCCAACTTTAGCAACTTCGCAACAAGGTACATCTTGAGAACACTGTAACTGTAACAAAAATGAGCTATAATTAATTCATGCTTAGCCTTAGGGGCTGAATATGCACAGGAGAGCTCCCAACAACCTTAACCCATCATCCTCCCAAACCACACTTAAATGAAACACTAAAATGTCCTCTTTCTGCTTAGTTTTTTTTAAAATATACAACTCCTACAACTCCTACTCTGTTCTACCTCTCCATGGTATTGCTCCAAGGAAAAGTTAATTAATGTCTTGCTGACCCTCCTTCTCCCCCCCTCCCCAACTGTTTCCCAATCTCAGCATGTTTGGAGTTCTTTTAAGCTCAGCTAAAAACTTGGGGAAGCCATAATTGCAGTGCCCTGGTTTACGGACAATTAAAATGTCCCAGCAGCCCGCGGTACCGCAAGTTCCCAGCACAGACACGGGGCAGTGGAGGGAAGTGGTGGGGCTGATCCAGGGCAGGGGACCAGGGGACTTCAGAGTTAGGAGTTGAGCGTGCCCAGGAGCCCTGAGAAGGACAGGGCAAATACACCCAGCAGGCTGGACAGACACTTTGGTACCACAAGGGCAACACCTGTGCAGGTTCACCAGCCAGAAAAACCAGCCTGGTAGAGCTGCAACACCAAAGTTTTTGGTGTGAATGGCCATGGTCTCACTCCTCTGCAGAAGAACAGAGGCCACAGCAGCGAGGCAGCCCCTCGAAGACAGAGCCCCACTTCCAGTCCCGTCAGCCGCCAGCCTGTGGAGTCTTCATTCCCATGCCATCACCCCTCTGCCAGCACCCTCAGAGCTCTCAGATACCAAACACCACTTGGGATGGTGCAGAAGAGGGAGCAGGTAACACAGGCGAGCTCTTGCATGCACAACAAACACTTGCTGAGGAGAACAGGGAGGGGAGACATCCCACAGCTCTGCAGCCATGGAGCTGTCCTTGAGGGCATGCTTGAGGGGTCCCACATCGTCCTGCATGGCAGGGATGGCCGCAGCCTTGCCTGGGTTGTTCCTCCCTGGGTTTAGGTTAGTGGCACTGGCAAAACATCAGCAATTGCTTTTCCCCTTGTACTAATGAGCTTTCAGCAGCAGCAACTTCAGCTTCCTGGAGCCAACAGCCCCTTTTCCTCCACCTCTCTTGGCTTCGGGTAATTGAAAGCGACTGCAATTTCAGCGCTGGCTCTCCAGCACTCAGCTGCACCGGGAGGTCAGGGAACGTCAAGTGAAGCCTTTCCACTCACCTCCCCATCGCCACATGCACTCACGGAGGCAGCCTGTCCACGGCCCCGAGAACGGGCCAATTTTCAGGGGCTGCGAGCTGCCAAGGAACCCAGCACAGCCCCACTGCACTGGGGATGGGGCTGCCCACCGCAGCCTTGCACCACAGTGAGCTGCAGAGCTGCAGAGCCCTGCTGAACCTGGACTTCTTTTTTTTTTCCCTTTTAAATTAAAACAGCAGATGGGTTTCTTTTCAAGGAAACTATACCTTCATTCTTATTTTTTCTGCAGCATCTCAAAACCCTTTCCCCTGTGACGACCATCTCTCCTGACACATACCAGGGAAGGATCTTTCCACTCATCATCAGATCTCAGGTAGCAATGGAGAATGGATGCTCCAGCTCCCAAGTGAAACAGAGGATCAAGAAAAAGGGAAGAGCACAGACCAGCTCCCAAGGAGACACTTGAGAGTACTGATGGCTCTGAAGCTGCCGGCCTGTGGCCAAGCAGGAAGGGAGCACCAGGTGGGCCATGCCAGTGGACTGGGCAGACAGAACCTTTCAGCCGCCCCGTGATGGTGCTTGGTGTCTGCAGTCCCCGGCTCCTTCCCACTACCCAGGGCATGTCAGGTGCTCCGGGGACTGGATCTACTCCTGGAACCTGGAGCAAGGCGCATGCACAGGTGGTGACTCCAGCAGAGGCCTGTGATAAGAATTTATTTCTCTCAATTACAGGCGCTTGTCCCCAGCCTCAGTTCATCAGCACAGCACAGCCGAGTCAATGAAAGCCCCGTAACGCGCTAATCAGATGCACAGCGACTTCCTGGAGCTCCCGGCTGCTCCTAAAATAAGTGGCAACTTAGGGATGCGAATTTCCAGTCCCGCCCTCTCTCTGCTCCCTGTGCTCTGTCTGTGGCCAGGCCAGAGGTGGTTCCCCTGCAGGGTCCGAGGCGTTGCCTTGCGCTGCACACGTGTGTGGAGGGGCAGGTAATGCAGTGCCTGTCCATATGCTTTATCTCCACACCCACAGGAATCCCTCTGTGCCAGAAGCTTCCAAGGATGACTTATAGATTTTCAGATTAAGTTTTTGGGATTTTATTTGAGTTCGATATAAAATATTTGTTCCCTTCAGCCCAAAACCATTCTGAAATAACCGGTGAATGTCCTGAGCAGACAGAGAAGGGTCTAAATACTGCCCTCACAGAGCAAATGTAAGATGAAAATGCCAGGGTAAAATCACTGCTGAGCTCCCTTCTGGTGTCCTCAGAAAAACAGCGCCTCTGCTTTTGGAAACCTCTATTGAAAGTGTCAGGCTGCACGTGGTGGGTGAGGAGGGAGGGCTGTGTGCCCAGGACAGGGTGATGTCCCCTGCTCCCTGGGATGCCTCTGCTCTGGGCTGTGGCCATTTAGTTCAAAATAAGTGAACAAACAGCCCTTCCCCTCCTTCCCCATCCAAAGGGAACCACAGGAAAAGGCTGTGAACTCCATGCTGTGACTCCAGTCTGGCACAAACCATCCCTGCCCCAGCACCTCCACTGCCTTCACCGAACTCCGCCAGCACGAACCTCCGAGGCGCGCGGCACGGGGACACTCTTCCTGCAGCCTGCTCGAGAGCACTATTGATTCAACACGCACTTGGTGCCTTCAAAGTTGTTTATGATCAATATGCAAATTGCCCATGGCATTGATCCAGTATTAATTTTCAATTAGGGAATCCACAAGGGGTCTCCCAGGGTCAATATCCAACAATCCAAGGTAACTCCACAGTGGAGCCTGTGGGACTGATGCTGCCCAGGGCCTGGGGCTGCTCCGACAGCTCCTGTCCTGATCCCTATGGATAGTCCTGATGACACAGTGGTGCTGGCACTTGGGGCAAGCCCCTGGCAGCTGGATTTAGGCAGCAGCCTTCAGCTTACATGCTGTGTTACCTGTGCTAACATTGTTACTGGTACTGGCGGTGCAGGAAAGCCCAGTGCAGGGCTGTGCACAGCAGCATCTGTGGTCGGTGGCGGGTTGAGGGGTTCCAGCAGCTTCCCAGGGACGGAGCAAGAACCCAAATGCTGCCTTACACCACGGAACACAAGTTACGGAAACCTGTGCATCTCCAAAAATACGTAAGATGTGGGAAAGGTGCCCATATGTTACACAAAGGTTCCAAAAAGTGAAAGAAATTATTGAAAGTGCCTCGAAAATCTAGAGAAGCATGCCCCCTTCCAGCAATGTGACCTATCCCACCAGCCACCCTCCCAGCTCCCTTGCTTTGGGAGGCCCAGAGTGAGCTAGCTGTCACTCCAAGCCCCATGGTTGCACTGGAGAGGGGATGCCCCCTCCACACTGAGAAGGTGATGTCCCCTCCACACCAGAGAGGTGATGATGTCCCCTTCGTACAGGAGAGGTGATGTCCCCTGAGCACCAGCCAGCTGTGCCCACCCACGGCTCCACCACTCACTGTGCTAACCAGCACATTAGCTACCCAGGCTAATTGGTTTATGGATAACATTAATTACCATGTTGCTCATTAATGGATGAAATCTTTATTGGTTCCATTGATCAGCGGGACTTGTTAGCCGGCCTCCTAACCAATGGCGGATGTAACAAGCTCTCTTATTGGCATATCAATTAATGCAATCAATTTCTGGCCAGCGGCTGCCATTCGCTTCCCTGCTTGTTAGACTGGGGGAGACAGAGTCATGTCAAGTAAGCATTTATTTAAAGGGTTTCTAATTCTTCTTGAGCTGACTTCCCAGCAGGCTTTCTGCCACACAAGGGTTTTCTGCCTCCAGAGACCTTCCCCTTTCCCCCCCTGCAGAATCAGATCTATGACAGTCCCTGCAAACTGAATCATTTCTGTGAAAATATTTATCGAGTCTGGAGAGTAGGAACAGCCACAGCCAGAGGTATGGGATTGACAAGTCAGACTGTGCAACTGTCCCAATTTAACACACTGGGGAGATTGGCAGGAGCACAAACCTGCTCCCCAAGGACGGATGGGCTCACCAGCCGTGCTGCAGAGCCTTCCTGCACATGGATTAACGATAATTCCAGGGTCTATTCCCCAAATTAGCATGGTTTTCTCAGGGAACAACAAGTCCCGGGTACTTCTGCCCTATGCCACCTTCCAGAGCAAACCCAGACCATGCCACATGAGGCTGCATGCACATCCCAGGTGCTGCTTGCAGCCACTTCCTCTGCCTCAGCCTGGAAAAGGAGAGCAGGATCACACTGCTCATCGGAGGAATTAGCTGGAAAACCCATGGAGAAATGCCTCAGGCTTATGTGAGCCTGGCAGTGCTGGCAGACCAGTCCTGCTTTCCCGAGGAGGGTGGCACAGGGGATGGCCCAATGAAACAGCACAGAGCTGGTCACGGCATGACAAAGACTGAGAAATCTTCCGAGCCATTTCCCCCACGAGCAAGAAGGGACTTGCAGGTAACTGACAGGAGGGCAATGACATTCACAAGGAGCAAGAGCCTCTGTTCTGATTCCCAGATGTCTGCTCTGTTTTCTTTTGGGGTATTGGCCAGCGTATGATCACCAAGAGCTCAAATCTCATCCTACTGGGCTGAGGTTCCCTGCTGGAACCCGTATCCACAGCAATCCTTCCTGGCCTGATCCCCACTCCGGATCTTCACCCAAGTGACTGTGTAGGAAGGATCTTCCCCATCCAACACAATAATAAATCAAACTTTATCAGAGCAGAACTATAAATCTGTGAAGACTCCAATAATTTCTAGCCATGGGAATAACACCACAAAAGTACTTTTTAAACTAATTACTCAGATTCTGAAGTGCTGCCCTAATGAGCCTTCCTTCTGCCCAGAACTTGCTAAGAGAAAAAAAATCTACCTTCAGTACAGTAATTACTGCTTTCCCCTTCAAACTTCTAACTGGAGATCAATGCTGCATTTTAAGACTCATTGATTTACAATTAGCCTGGCTTTCCTGCTAAAGTGTTTTTAAAACAGAGTTTACTTTTATTTTATTTTGAAATCTCAAAGATCTGGTTCTTAGATTTTACATCCTCATGAGAGGTGTGCTGGGAGCTCACAGGGAGGCAGGCACACATCGGAACAGGAAAAGAAAACAGGCTTTGTTAGGCTGAGACCAGAAATAAGAGATTGAAATATTTAAGGGATAAACATGAAAAAAGAAGACAGAGGAAAAGAAGCAAAGCTAGAGCAAAGGAAGAAAAAGTGGGAAAAAAAAATGTAATTGCTGGGTGGCTTGGCAAATAAATCGCAGGCTAAGGAAGAAGAGTCATTGCTGGGTGGCTTGGCGCTCTCACTGCTCTGTTGTTCATCAGCATCCTCGGGAAACTCAGCAGCAGCTTTGTGCATCTCTGCAAAACAAAGCACTGGTTAAAAGCAGTGCGTGGCGTAGCCCTGGCTGCTGTGCAACCTGTCTCGTGAGGAGAGCACGAGGAAGTGAAGCCATTAAGAATTCCATGCTGATTGCTTCAAACATGTTTTCTCTATGCCATAAAGATAATAGGCTCACGGATACATCTGCCTGCTCTCTCTCGCCTCTTCCCATCCCAACATCATCTGTTTGGCATGCCCTGCCCTGGACTCCCGGTGCTGTAGCAGCTGGACACTGGGACCCAGAGAGGCTGGGGGGTCTCCACCCCTTGGAGATGCTTCAGACCCCAGCAGAGACATCCCTGGCTGGCCTGGCATCTCTGAGCAGGGCCTGGGCTCAGAGGCCTCCAGAGACTCTGCCAAGCTCCGCTGCTCGAGGAGGCTACGACCATTCCAGAGCATCACAGCACTGCTTGGTTCTGACTCATTTTTGTGCCATTTCTGCAGGAAATGAGCTACACTGGACAAGCCAGTTCAGCCTTTGCCTCCTACTTCTCCCTTCAAACCCAGCATTAGGCAGGTCTTCTAGGATTAAAATGAGTAGCGACCCAACTGGAGACAGCCGGAGGAGGCAGGAGGCAAAGGGAACCACCAGCAAGGGTTTCCAGTTGTGGGGCTGCCACAGCCGTGCAGCCTGCCCTTCACTTGTGCTCTCACGTATTTTATTCTTTACCACTGCGGGGTCCCAAGTGCCAGTGGCAGATGATGATCCTGGAGTGATGAAAGCATAGCAAGAAAACAGGGAAGCATCTCTCCTTTTTGTGTTGCATTTTAGAAAAAGCTGCTTAGCCCCATTTCAAAGACTAATATGAAAAAAGTGCAATTAAATCCTCGAAAAACTGACAGATCAGCAAAACAAAACCACCCGGAGGAGAGCACGATTGAGCCTCATTAAGGAAGAGTTCAGTCTGTTTTTAAAACCTTTCTTAACATTTAGCTGGTACCGCTCAGCAGCCGCCACTCCCAACGCGCCTGGTGCAATTAGTGTCAGAACGGAAAGGAAAAAATCAGCCTAGGAAACAGGAATTAAAGCACCAGATCCAGGCAAGAGGAGAAGGTTCGGCTGTAGTGAAATTGTGTAAATTTGGACAATAACCCTTCCTTGGGGTCTGTGGCAGCGCTCAGCCCCGCTCCATGCGCTCACACACACACGTGCTACTTACAGAGCATGGTGCTGGGGCAAGTCTGGGCTGTACAATCCCCATACCGAGCCCCAGCCCCTCCCTGTCGCCAAACACTCTGCATGGCAGTCACATCCCTGGCAAGGGCAGGTTTATGACAGATGGACAGTAAATTACGCTGACCTCAACAGCAATTACAGCCACCGCCTTGGACAATAAGGAAATGGAGACACAGGGACAAATCCTACGCTGTCCTGGCCAGACCCTTGGGCAGGCGGAGCGTGCCGTGCTGACTAACCCCACACGCCGTCTTGCCGGCCCCAAGCAGGACCTGACACAGGCGAGATCTATTCTTCTGCAGTGGGGGTGGGGATGAAACGCATGGGAGATAGAAAAGATGGCAGAGAGATGAAGCCATTTTATTAAATCAGGCAAATTCTAATTTATTCTGGGAAGATGGAGGAGAGAAAATGGATTCATTCTCAGCATGCACACTCCGTATCATCTGATCCAATCCTCACTGCCTCGCCAGAGGGGGAGGGGGCCTCGGCCGGCTGCAGGGCTCCCACAATCAGAGAAGAAGATTAAAAAATAGGATGATTCTCCTTTCGGGCTGCACAGCAGTCACAGGGGAAAAGGCTTTTCCTGGGAGCACAAGAGGCCAAGCCCTGCTGTCAGCCGTGCCCAGGTTTGGGGGTTTGCCCCTTGGGGATGTGAAATGGGCAGCACAAAGTCCAGGGCCCACCACAGCACATGCACCACACAGGCAAAGGAGGCAGGGACACACGTGGGGGGAACATCCTGCGGGGATCCTGCACACACTGCCATTTTTGGCGTTCACAGCATGCACGCTCACAGCTGGCAGGGCTATCACCATCGTTCTTCACCAGTAAGAGATACTGGAATAAAAGTGCCATGTGGGCAGCGCCGAGGAGGTTGGTGGGACCTCAGGCACCCGTGGGCTCACGCACTAGTGCAGAGCACCACCGTAACGCTGCTACTGAGCACCACCAGAACACCACCACTGAGCACCACCAGAACACCACTGGTCCACGTGATCATGGCCGCTTCAGGCTGCTCATGGCACAGCCAGCACAGTGCTTCCACAGGTCTCAGCAGAATTCAGGAGCTGAGCTCCTCTGTGGCTCCAGCCAGTGCTTCGGGAGCCGAGGAGCCCACCAGGTGCAGCCAGGTTGGAAGCCAGGAGTGAGGGCATCCCTTGTGGTGGGATGGCCCAGGTTATCTGAAATGACATGGAGAACCCAAGCGCTGCCGTGGGCTCTTGTGCTGGGGATGGTGGGTTGTGACAGTCAGGTGGGGACAGCTCGTGCAGAGATGTTTCCAAGGGAAGTTGATTTCCAAGGTCTGTGTTTGCTGGATGAGTGTGATGGGCATAGCTGCCTGACATGCAGCACGAAGCAAAAGACACTCCTGCTCTGGAGAAGAAATGTCACTGAACAGCACTGCAGTTTTGGAACAGGGACAGGGTGAAAATGCAGACGTCTGGTCAAACAGAACTGAGAAAAAGCAACAGAGCTCCTGCTGCAGAGGACAGCCATCTCTGGGACTAAAGGGCCAGCCATCCTACCAAAGGAACAGACACCTGCGGCCCTCACTGCCTGCACAGGAGGCGAGGGCACTTTGGGATGGACATGGACAATGGCGGTACACCTGGACAGAGAGGAAGGGGAGATGCAGCTGCGCAAAGCTCCATGGGCACCAAGGTATCTCCCATTTCAGAATTAACTAGAGGAAAATGAGAACACCACATAATTAATTACCAGTCACCAAGTAAGTCCAGAAAAAAACCCAAGACTTTGGGTGAATGAGAAGAATGCCAACCCTGGCCAGGGCAGAATGCCTTGGGCTTCACTGTCCTGTGCAGAAATCATTCCAGTTATGCTTGCAGTGATTAAATGAACTTTTTATACAAGATCCTTCTGAAAATACTCCCCCTGCAGGAGCCCCCCTCCCTAAAACCATCAACACTTGTCCCAGCTCAGATCGGGGCCTTGGGGGAGCAGCTTTGCAGGAGAGAAAAGACCAAGAGCCTGGGGAGAGGGGCCAAGGTGCAGCACCTGGAGCACAAATTCCAAACAGGAGAAATTCCTGTTTTGCATCCAACTCCAGCATGGGCAGTGAAGCTGATTTTATGACTTATTTATTTATTTTGTCTTTGATGAACAGAAGGTTAATATAAGAACAACTCCTTGGCAAACCTTTAAGGGTAATTCAAGCGACACTGATGTGAATCAATGTTCCCTTTGTGAACGCATTACTTGGCAGAAACTGGCTTTTTGTAACCCCCTTAAACCTAGCTGGCAAAACAAAAAGAGAAAAAAAAATGTCCTTCAAACAAAAGGATGAGGTGAAAATAAAGAGAGAGTCGACTGCACTTTATTCTCTTTCACAGAAGCAAATGGATTTGGTGCTTTTTATACATTAATCAATCAATATCACCGACTGTACATCAGCGGCGCAGCCAAGTTATGAATGACCTTTCTGGCAAAGAGGACACTTTTAATGCTCATAAGACTGCTCATAGCTTAGCAACTTTCCGAATTTATGCCTGCATGATTACCCCTCGGAGGCAGGCGCCCATGAGCGCCGCACTAGATATGACAAGGTTAGTCCTTGCCAATTTGTGCACAAGGAAGTGGCTGCTGCCCTCCACAGCTGCGGCTGGCGGCGGACGGGCTCGCCTGGCAATGGGTGGTCACCTTGCCTGGCAGGTCCTTTGGAGCAGAGGAGACCAGCAGGCCCCTGACCCTGCCACACCAACACAAAACAAACAGCGAGTGACCCTCCACGCCACACACACACAGACAGAGAACAGGAGGAGCCAGGGAGTAGGTGCTGTGCAAGGCAGAGGTGCTTGCGCAAGTGAAGTGGAACGGCTGGCGCTGAGCACGGCTGGCAAAGGCCAAATTAATCCCATTGTTTGGCCACAAAGGAGGCAGCAAAGTAGCAGTGGAGGCCAGGGAACAATCCCAAACACCCAGCCCTAATTCAACCTTCATCACCATGAAAGGGGGATGGAAAAGGCCAGAATGCTCCAGCTTAATTGGTAACCAAATCCAAGAGCCGTTCCCAGAAAAGGTGCAGCGGCATCTGCCCATGTGAACACAGAGGTGGGAAGTCACATCAGGCTGTGCCCCTGGCGTGCCCTAACCCTAACCCTGGGGAGTGATGGCGGGGGCCATGCAGGGCCCCACACGCACCATCTCAGAGCAACGTTGAGATTTAGGGACTTGGGGTCCCAGGCTGGGGCAGGGAGGGCACCGAGTGGAGATGTCCGGGGTGCACCATGTGGAGAGGCCAGCGGAAACCTACGCCTGACACGCTGACAGGGAGAAAGCACATGTGTAGAACAGAACCAAAACACCCAAACCACTGTTAGCTATTTAATGAAGTGACCACAGATGAATGAAAAGCGTGAAAAGGGGTAGGAGGAGGTACCCACACAGAGAAGGAGAGGGCTCAGGCTCTCTGAGCTGAAGGTGGCCTTCACAGGAGCATCCAAGTGAAGGTTCAATAGAGTCGGACCAACACTGCTTCTCTCACTCACCACTCTTGGAAGGACTGACAAGGAAAAGGGAAAAAAATGCAAATTGCAAGCAAATACAGATAATAATTTCTCATACCGCTCCCAATTAACCTTTGGAACTTGTGGCCTCAAGAAATCATTGAGGTCAAAACAAAATATACGGCAAAGGCATCGAGATGTGCAACTCGGAAAAGCAAACTGAGTATTTGGAAGAAAGAGAAACCCTCTTGCTTAAGGGCATGAACTGAATTTTAGCAGGAACAAGGATGAGACCTTGATTTGAGGTAGGTTATTATTTGTTTATGGGTCCCCAGACTTCCCTCTGAAGCAGTCAGAGCAGGCAGGACACTGGTGCTGACAGGCACGTTATTAGCCAATCTTAGAGTTTTAGTGGAAAAATAAATGCATGTGGTAGCTCCTTCCCAGGCAGTTCTGAGGACGTTAATGTCATCACCAGAGGATCAATAGGCCTCGCAGAAGGGACAGAAAGCAAGTGCATTTCAGAAGTACAGGCAAACAGAGGACCAGAGCAGGGGGACACAGGAGAGTGGTCCATGCACACCACAGCAGTGGGAATGCTGCAGCAGGTCTGGCTAGGGGTCACTGCCAGCCTGAGCCAGCTGCTGCAAAACCTTGTTTCACAAATCATCTCCCCGATAATGTATGGAATCTTATTTTGCCTATGGCTCGTACAGAAAAAAAAGAATCCATTTCAGAATCCAAGCTGTGTATCTCTTTCAATTAAATCCATAATCTACAGAATAGAGGTGGAGGAGAGCACTTCCTATTCTCATAACGACTCCTCTGAAAAAAGGTCTCAAAGCACTTTTTCATTTTGGGCAGTGCACTGGGTTTGCACAGCAAGGTTTGGGTAGCAGGGGCGCTCCTCCTTCAGTCCTGCCAGTTAAAGACCATCAGACATGTGCTCCTGCAGCAGAATGAACTGTGAGAACCGTGGCAGGGACAAGGCAGGAACAACCAGGAAAGGCGCTGATGCCCTGCAAGGATATTCCCTGAAGAGAGGAAGGTGCAAGGACATTTTCTTTCAGTGCTGAGCATGACCCTGCAGACCTGTATCAGCTTTTATAAACAAATGGATCTTTCACACAGGACAATGAAGCCTATAACCCCAAATGGCCATGTTTAGTGGCAGCAGGCTTCAAACTCACCTTCCAAACAGGACGACACATCAGCGTGCTGCTCCAGGTCTCACCCTGCTCCACTTCTTACTTACAAACCAGTCAAACATCCTCACCGCCTCCGAACGCGAAGCCTGTGCCCAGCTGAACATGATTGACCTTTCCCTTCTGCTACTGTCCCCAGCCAAGGTGTTACCGGGCATGCAGGCAGGGAAGAAGGTACTGAGGTACCATCAGAACTCTGTGCTGGAGCTCCAGCCCCTCTCACTTCAGGTCAACAGTGCAACAAGAGAAGAGACTCCAAACTAACACACCAAGAACAGCACAGCAGCCAGGCAACTCTTTCAGCTCATTAACCTGGGAACACAGGAGGAGGCATGTTCATTCCAGAGATATTTTATTTGAAGCCCAGTAGCACAGGAAGGGAGAAAACAGAAGTGCAGCAATGGCTACAAGAGTCAGACCTGTGGCAAGGTCCTGGATATGAGCTGCCGCAACACAGTCTACCAGAGAAACATCATAAATCAGGGCTAGCAGTGGAGGAACAGTTGCTGGAGCACGTGTCTAAGGTTTTGGAGGGTTTCTTTTTCTTCATGCCACCAGAAGATCAAAGCAAGGAGTTGGGTCAGACACAGCACCTGAGCAGGGGCGAGGCTGGGACAGAAGCAGCGTGGTTACACCGATGGGACCCTCACCATGAGCCAAGTTTGCTGTCAGCGTGAATTCCGTGTCACTCACGTGGACATCTAACCTGCTCCAACACACCTTGAGACCATGCTGCAATACCTGCAATGTCTTCAAAGCTTTACTGATTCACCCCTCACAGGGAGAGACCTTCAGTCTTTAACCTGCACCACTGCAACAACCACCTCCAAGCCCTCAGGAGAAGAGTTCCCTATTCTAAATCTGCGCAGGAGAAAGGGGAAAAGAGAAACAGGGAAGAGAAGCAGAAGGTGCAGTGGGCACCATGCACGGGGCACCGGCAGCAGAGCTTCAGGGACGGAGTACCAAGAAACAGGGATGCCACTCTTGAGTCCCAAGGGAAATGGAGCTCAGGGAGATGCTGAGCTCTGACAGCTGGGCTTCAGTCTGGCCCTGGAGTTTGCCTGGATACGGAGAAAAAAGCAGAGAAGAAGAGGGACCGGGAGCCCCATAGTGTTGTACTGCAGCATCTGGTGATACCTCCCCTTTTACTTTGCTGAAGTGGAAAGGGCTTTAAGATGCAGTCGAACAAGAAAAACATTCTAGAGCATGTCACCTGTTAGAGCTTCCTCTCTTTCTGCTTAATGAAAGCCATGAGCTCCCCAGGACAAGCGGTGGCTGAGTGGGATGGAGTTTCTGACATTCCTGCCACGGCTGGGTGCTGCTGCCACGTGCCGCTGGCCTGCCCTCCCCAGCCCGGCCGCTTCCTTCCGCAGGCGCCTCCCGCTGCCGTTTCATTAACCAGATGCTTGAGGGTTTGGACAGGTTTCTGCTACCGCCCCCCTTTCCAGGGGCACAGGAAAAAAGTCACAACCAACTTTAATAAAAACAAAATTAAAATTATTAAACCTTTCATATCCTTTCGAGATTATCTCTTTGCTGCTGGTTGGTCAAAGCAGAGCTAAGGCACGACTGCTCTTGACTTTAAACTCAAAACCAACCCCAAAAAATGAAAAACAAAGGAAATCTGCCTCTGCCAGCTATTAAAGAGAACCAACTTTATCTCTGCATTCTGTGGAACCAGACCTCAATGGTCCCGTGGTGTCCCAAATGGAAAAGGACAGAGAGATGCTGCTGGGATGGAATTGGGGTTCTCCAAAATTTAGGTGGGAGAAAGGACTCAAGGAGGGAACAGACAGAAATTATGTTACAGGGCAATACCAGGAAAGAAAAGACCCCTACAAGCTTCTCAAACCGCTGGGCTCTCCTCATGTCCTCAGGCCTCCTGAAGGAGCCAACTGGGTGCAGCCACCCTGATCCATGGCTGCCAGAAACACCTTTGCTGGATTTCAATGAACATTAAAGCAATGTGAAACTAAAACAGAACCAAAAGCTTCCCCCTGTCTCTCTGCCTGACCACGGAGGAGAGACTCTGTCATCTGCCCAGCCTTGGGATGGCCTCCAGTGGAGAGACACTGCCAGAAATACTCTGTTAGGAACTTGCTGGAAAAGTAAAAGGTCCTGAAGCCATTCAATCCATAAAAAAAAAGAAAAAAATTCCAAGGTTCAGCAGAACAACAAAGGGGAATGCAACAAACTGTTCTCTAAATGAACACATGTGACATGAGATCTTGGAAAACTAGAGATAATCCTGCATGTGGGGGTAGTTGGTGGGGTTGGCAGGGAGATCAGAACTGCAGCAGTAAAGGGAACTGCAAGTTCAATCAGCCCAATACACACATCGCCCAGGGCTGTTTGCCTCTGCTGCTAGGCCACATACGCTACTGCACCATGGGTGAATGTTTTCTCAAAACAGGACAACCCTCGTCTCACTCCGTGTCTGAGGAGACGACAGGAAGGGTTTTCCACCTGGGACAACAGAGCTGCTGCACACCCCCAGCTGCAGGACACGGCCCCAGCAGAGGCCGCGTGCACACGACAGGGCCCCCAACGCCCCCGCGAACCTGCGCCTGCTCAGCCGGCTCTGACCGTGCACATACTGACGTGGTTGGGTTGGATGTACACGCAGCACTTTGGAAACAAAGCTGAGCAGGCTGCTGCCCTCAGGGGTTACAGATCACATACTGGGAAAAGGCAGCATCAAGTTTTGGAGAGTGAGAGGCAAAAAGCCCAAGAGATACAGATGAAGCTGGGCAGCACTCGGTATTCACACACAGGAGCTCAGGCTGTAACCTGGGTTGGCAGATTATTAAATGTGTCAATCAAGGACAAGCCTGGAAATTACTTCCCCAGCCCTCTGCATGGGCCACACATTTCAGATGTGTAACTGGGGCATCGTCAGCAGAGCCAGAGCTGCAGCGTGGTTTTGACTGGCAGATGCTGTAGCACGGACTCTGCGTGCTCTCTTCCTGCAGGCACCATACAGGTGATCTGCTTTGCTAAGTTTTTAATTGCTGTGTGAAATCAAGTCCCGTGAAAAAGTGGAGAGAGATTACAAAACAAACTGGTGATTTCTTTCCAAAACCCTCCATTACCTCGAGCAGAAGTTGGAGACCAACAGATGTCATTAAGAATGACCACACTGTCTTTAATGGAGACCAAGTGGAGGACATCAGATCCCGCTAAACTTATTTTAAGCAGAGAGAAATATAATTTGTAACTACCAACTTCAGAAGTCTTAAAGTTCTACTGGAAGTAGAGAGTCTGCTATCATGAAAAATCCACCCCAAAGGCACATCTCACACCCCTGCTGTAACAAACTCCATGAATAATTACTCCATGCTTGATGATGGTGAAGGAAAAATGCCTTGCATGGCTGCCCACTCTTCAAGGTGGGAAAATAACAGGATGGTTCCCTCGCAGGAGGTTTTTGTGGAAGATCTCCTCTCCTTTTCTCCATGATTTGCTTCATTTTACAGATAGGCTGGTCACAATTCCCAATCTAGGAAATGGCCACTGAGGGAAGAGAAGAACTGGAGACCCTGGACAGTAGAGAGGGGGACCAAAGAGTAGTGCCTCAGTCTTGAGGAAGCGGGTGAGGTGCTAGGGCATGCTGTGAGACTGCCAAGTCACAAATGGAACCGACCGGGCTGGCATCAAGCCTCCCTTCTGCTTGATAGAAACTCTGCCTTTGAGAGAAACCTCACACTGCAGACCACATCCTGGCTGCTCCCTGACCAAACCGGCTCTCTGGCACAAGGGACCTGCTCCTGTCCCCCTGATGGTGATGCCTCCACACCCCTGGGGCAGCCACAGAACTGCCTGTGAGAGGGAGGAACACTGCATGACTCAGTGCACAGAGGTGCAGCAACCAAATGAGCACCCTGCTGCCTGCAGGCGACACAGGCCGAGTCAGGCTGAGGTGTGATTCTGTGATTCTGAGGTTGGGAACTACTGTTTTTAAACTACATGGGGTTTTCTCATCCGAACACTGCTTCGGCCATACCATAGGTCTGCTTAGGTACTTGGTTTCATTAAAGATTCACATCCCGATTTCAGTCTGCAGCTCCCAGCCCTTCAAAGGGTTAAACACTGAAACACAAGGGAGACGTAGAAGAACAGTGCACCTCTGCCTCTGGGGAAGGGGGAGGGGGACAGCAGGGGATCCGAGGCATCCCCCTCCTTTCAGGGAGCCAGTAGCTTTCCAGGGGTTCTCAGAGCAGAGTTTTGCAGTAAAGGTATTCCTCAAAGTAACTGTAATCCACCTGTTTGGAGCAGGGAGACTGTCCAGTCCCTTGCTTGGGCTGGCAGAGGGAGCAGCAGCACAGGTGCTCCAGCGAGGTTGGGCAGAGGGGCAGAGGTGACCTCCCCAGCCCTCCGTCCTGCCAGGACAAAGGGGCTGCTCACAGCGTTTGGTGTCCAGCAAGGGCTGCCAGAGCGCTGGCCCTGCTCTTCCTGCAAGGGCCCCAACAAGAACCCTGTGCTGAAAGGAGATTATTACCAAGGATTTGGCAGCAATGAGAAGGATTGCTGTGACAGGGTGGCCACCAGAGGGACTGTCCTCTGCAGTGAAGAGAGGAGAGGCTGGTGCAGGCAAGGAGCATAGACACCTGACAGACATCTAAAGGATGTCTATCCTACACGGTGGGAAGAGTGGTCAAAGGCCTTCTGCTCCTCCCACAGGAACACTATGGAAAGAGAGAGCAGAGATGGAAAACAGGAGTCAGGAGAAACAGGTAAGGGAGGAAACACAGTAAGTGCGACCGGCACTTACCCAGGGGAACAAAGGCTGAACAATGGGGGCCCAACAGCCCCACCTATGTGAGTGGCATGTGCAGAGGAATACGATGGGGAGAGCAGGGGCACCACGTGCTGGACACAGAGCAGAAATCCCACTTTGACCAACGACTGCGCGCACGGCCGCCCGAGCTACGGACAGGGGTGCGGTGCTCGATGCCTTCTGGGATGAAAGAAACACTTCCAAACTCAGAATGAAAATTAGATGCAGGTTGTTCCACATTTGTTTCTGTCATTATCTAATGAGCTGTAAGTGCATTCATCCGACATCTTGAGAACGTTTTGGTTTTTATTATGGTCACTCTTTCTTCACTTTTTTCTTCTCTAAACCCCCATCGTTAGAAATCAATTAGCTTAAGGGTAATGTTACACAGATGCTGCTGCAGCAAGGGCCTGACATCTGCAATGGCAGCAGCCCAGATACCACAGCAAGAGATGTCCAGAAATACCCTGAGAGGACAATACTCCCTCCCTGGAGCTGTGTTCTTTCTGATCAACAAACCAGCTGAACTCCTCACCGCTCCCCCATCTCCTGCGTAATGAGCACACTTCTCAAAGCAAGCAGAAAAGTTTAATTGTCTTTAATTATCCAGTTCAAGGAGGATTGGGTTTCCTGCCTGATGCCCATATAATTCCCCTGCCAACGACTTTGTCATCCCTTTACTGGAAGTGGAGGGCAGATCCTAAAGCTCTTCTCCAAAAGACACCCAATTTTTGGTGAGGGCTGAGGGGCTGGCACATGCAGGGACAAAGGTCCCTGTGTCCCTGGAGCGGCTGCTCAGGCTGCCTGTGCTTCTGCGGGGTGGGAGGGAGTGAGTTGCAACTAATGTGCAATCAAGAACCATCACAATTACAAATGTAAATGAACAGGCAATTGGCACTGACCTTTGCAGATTGTTAGAGGACTAATTAAGGTGTGATCAGAGCTCTCCTCCAACAGATTGAGATGCATCTACACAAGCAAATATCTACTCACTGTCTCCAGACAGCACTGCTTTCTCCTACATGCTTGCACACAGCAGTGAGTAGGTACACACAGCATTCAACCTCGGCACCTGCGCTCCGTGCACAGCAATGGCACAGAGCGGGAGTGGAACGAGGCGACTCCACTGTGTCGCACGAGGCCACAGTACAGAACAGACCACTGCACTCAGACCGTGGCAAAGCAACGAAAAAGTCACTGTCCCTTTGTGCCCCAGCAGAGATGTGTCACAGGCCGGAGAAGTGTCATGGACAAGTGTCTGTCAAGGTGTCTGAGCCTGATACCTAATACCACAGAGATGCCTTATCAAAAGGCAGTGGGGAAAAGTCCACCCAGCCCTCAGAAAACAACAATAAAAACCACAGTTTTATGTGTGGGGACACAGGAGAGACCCTGTTACAGAGCAGGAGATGCAGGGCACAGACTCACAACGCCCCCGTGCACGGCCCTGCCCCGCAGCTGAGCATCCCCACACCTGGGGGGACGTAACAGGATCAGAATGAGTGGGAGGTGGGAGCACCCCTTCTCCTCCTCGGGGTTACAGCAGCTTCTCATCCAAATCTGACTCCCATCCCTGCAGGGATGCCTGGCCCAGCATGCCAGTGAGGTGTCCCACTTCAAACAGCTCAACAATGGGCTCAAGGAGTGTTTGAAATTAAGTATCTCAGCTTAAAGTGATTTGGAAAACCAACCCAAGATACCCCCCCTTTGCCTTCTGCAGCCTTATTCTTGCTTGTATTCATAACCTTCAAAATAAAATATGATGAAGAAATTGTGCCTTGTTTGTTGTCAGTTTTTGTTGAAGAACCAACAAGCTTAAAGGAAATTAAAATACTTGTAAATTGAGCTTTCCTTTCAGTGACTTGTCAGGACTTTTACTTCAAAAATATTACATTTTTTAAAATGGTCACCAAACCGTTTTCCCTCCCAGCCAGTCAGCTCCTGCCCTCCCAGTACCTGCCATGTCCTAATCTAGGGACCGGAAAGATAAGGTTTGTACAATAAAAGACAAGGTAAACAGAAATTTCTAGAGTAAACAAGGTTTTCAAGGTTGTTCTGTCTGTCACAAAGGGCACGGATGGTTTCCCCTCTCTGCTCATTCTGCATTTAAGCAGCTTACAACTCACAGCCCTGCCCAAAGAACCCTTCTGAATTCAGAATGTTTTCCTAGGGCAGAGCACCGCAGCGGGTGGAAGGGCTGCCGGAGCCGCTGTCCCCCCGGGGTGGTGTGGCAGCCACCGCGCTCTCGCTGTCACTGTGACCTTTGGGAAGCGTGTTCCATGCTCTCCACTCCGCTGGGTTGCCAAGGTCACAGATTCGGCACTTTTTTCCACAAGACTGAATTTAACTCTTAATGAAAAATCTCCTGTCTCACTCTTGGGGTGTTTTGGGTTTATTTCAGATCCTCATTACTCACAGGTGTAACAGCAATGAGACCCAGATGTGAATTCAAGGGACATTTCTGAAACCCCCACATGTTCTCCCTCAGCTGCTGCTGCTGTCCCTTCTCAACCCTTTTAGCCAAGATCACCTTCCTCGTCTCCATGTGCATTCACTGCAGAATGCCAGTTCCTCAGAGAGGCTATTTGTGGGATTTACCCATTTTCACTGAGGTGAAACTGAGCAGTCATAGAGAAAGCAGTCACTGCTTTCACTGAGCAGTCATAGAGAAAAGTCCTGCTTGAAGCTAAGAGGAGGATTGTGAAGGCTTTTGCTGGCACACCCCAGCTCCAGCACCTTCACGCCTTGACAGCACACAAACCAGCTGACCCAGGCCGATTCTCCTCCTCCTCCCTCCAAAGAGGGCTTCAGGAGACCTTGATTTTTCAGAACATTAAAAACATCTCAACCCTTTACATGACTAAACAAAGTACCATCTCTGCTCCATCCAGGCTAACTGCTCCTTTTAGGCACACTTCCTCTTGCTGGATTCACAGCTGCAATACCTATCCTACGATCTGTGTGAGCAAATATTTCATACCAGCCCTTCACTTTATTTCCTTTATCAAGAGGGGACATGGAAAACAGACATGGAAAACTCGCATGTCCTGCCCACCCCTTTTGCCCAGCCCCTCCTTCCAATCCAGTGTGGCTGAAGTATCAGAAATCAGTGCCAAGCTGGCACAGCTTATGCTGGTGCTCAGGGCATCACTTGAATCATTGCAAAACATCTACTGGTGCACTGGTTTGTTGAGCTGTCCAGATATGACAGTATCTTTAGATGCACATACAATATTCCAGGGTTTAAGACACCAACCCGAACCAACACACACATTTCAACATCTCCAACTTCTACATCCCAAATCCCACCTCAGGCAGGCGGGATTCCTGTAACGCATTACTGATAAACTGTGTCATCCCACAGCAAGGAAGAGAAACAGGAACATCACCAAGTTTGTCACCAAACAGCACAGTGAGTCTGATGCCACTTGCCCACCCTGCGGCACCAGCCCCGCTCACGCCAAGGCAACGGCACTCACCAGCCTCGGCCGCCGGACACTTGCGTATGGTGAATATCTGACCTAGGTCCTCCTCTTCTTCAGGAAGACCTTTCTGGAGGCGCTGTAGCTTCCGGAGGCTTTCACTCCGCTGGTGTTTCATGGAGCGCACGTGCTGGATGAGGTTCAGCTTGGCCTTGGTGGAGTAGTTACAGAGGACACAGTGGTAGTAGCAGCTTTCACCTTCGACCCCGCTCTCATGGTGCTGCAGATGCTGTGGAGAACAAAGCAGAGGGATGTCAATGTCCTTTATGTCTGTCAGTGTCCCCCAGTCTCCTGGGTTAGTCCACTGTAAACTGCTAAAAGCCACCTGGGAATTAGCTAAGGAACCACATTTTGACACAGATCCAGCGAGACAACGCCTGCTTGTTCCCAAGGTATTACACACTCTCCTGCTGAAGAGCATGAAAACCAAAACACACTGAAATGGGCACAAAGCACAGATGGAGACAGACAAGATCATCTCCCTCAGTGAGGGAAAGCACCTGACCCAGCAGTAACGCTTGCTCATGACCCACTCAGAGCTCATTCCTTCACACTCGAAGCTTGTCCTGGGACGGGATCCAACTGCTTAACAAACTTAAATTAAATTTGGTAAATTCTCATGGAAAACTAGGAAGAGTAAAACCAAAGCAACCCTAGAACACAACAAACCCATTAGATAGAGAGGTCCTGGACACAGCGAATGGAAGCAAAGTGCAGAGCCATCCTGTCCATCACCCAGCTTTCCGCTCCCCGGCATCCAGGTTTTACTCCCTCGGATCAGGAAGGAAGCAGCAGTCTGGCCTGTAAGACAGCTGTGACAGAGACCCAGGCTGAAAAGCCAGCGGTGAGCATGCAGCCAGGTACCACCATGGGAGGCCAGCACCTGGAAACACCCTGTCCCCCCTCCTGAGCTGTGCTGTCGCAGCCAATACAGCTAATTCTGGATTATGACACCACGATTATCTGGCAAAACCTATCAACCCTTTGGTACAGAGGTCTGTGCCCCTGGGGAAACAAACAGCCATTTCCTGTCACGGATCCCACAGATGTGACAATTATTTCTTAGAACCAGAGGTAAGAATTCACCATGCACAGCTGCTGTCCCTTCCCCGGGCAGCGAGTGGTCACAGGAACTTTCCCAATTCCACAGTGCGGGTGTGTCACTAGTTGAGAAAAAATGAATACCAAGGTGAAACAACATGAGATCCCTCAGTGAAGGCCTTTGGTGTTTCCACCCCACACCTAACAGTTCAGCTGTGCAATACTCCCTGGCAGCTCCTCCTATCCGAGACCTCCTTGTGTCTCTGTGTCACCTCACAGAACTCCTTCCTCACCACACACTTGGCCAGAGGCACAAGTACAGTGATTTGGACATGATCTTGAGGTTTGTCAATCAAAAATATTGCCTACGTGCAGCCAGGATCTTCTGGTAAAAATTCTGATGCTTATTATCTCAGTTACAGCTGAGATAAGATTAAAGACACATACTACCCAGCGCTGTGTGCCTTGCTCACATGGAGGAAGGAGAGCCCTCTGAGTCTAGGAATGATTAAAAATAGGATATGAGCTGATGCTGAGGCTTCTGATTGGAAGGACGAGGAAAGAGAATAAATGTATTCTAGATCTGGCTAATTAGACTAGCCTCTTTTGGGATCATGATGTATTTAATTAAATTCACTGTAATATTTGAAGAATCCACGAGGGCACTAATCCCACTGGTGCCCTCAAAGGATTTTTTGCTGTTTTCCCTTATAAGAACTTCTTCCTCATCTCATTTCTATTGTTTGCATGTGTTACCCTCTTCCTGAGCCAGAAAAAGATGAATGGCTTAAGGCATGGAAGGTCAGCGAGCCCGTCACAAGAGTCGCGTGCCCATCCTAGACGGCCCAGCCTCGCCAGCCTGGCTCTGCCCTGACCCCTGCCACAACCTCCGTGGTCCTGTCTTGCTGCAGGCTGGGCTCTGGCTCAAGGAACCACACCAGCCCTGTCCTCACTGGCCACAAGGCGCGTGGGGGAAGCCCCATCCCACAAACCCCGCGCCAAGCTCGGGAAGCGCCCACGGGCTCAGCGGCAGCTTCTGCACGGAGCCAGAGAAAACCCCCAGTGAGCAATTAGAGAAAAATCCGGTCGAGGGTTCAAGGAAATACTAAGGACATGGTCTCTGTGGAACCAGAGGCACAGTCTGTGCTGCTCTCATCTAAAAGGGGGTTTTAGGAAAACATTTGTTTTAAACAGTTTAATAAATGTTATTATTTTATGCTCTTCTTCTGCTTCCTTGTGCTGGGGTCAGCCTCACCTGCCTATCGTGCTGGAGGAGTCACAGGCTGAGGGTGCCACCAAGCCCAGACTGGGCACGGCACCGCAGGCACCTGATTCAACTCATCCTCCAGCGGAGGAAAGGAGCAGTCCAGAGGAAGAAGACATGAGGGCCGAGCCAGTCCGAGCTGTGAGCTGCGAGCTGCTGGAGGTGATGAAATGCTGTCCAAGTACGTGTAGTTATTGCCCATCACACTGTTAAACTTCCCTCTTGTGAGAATTTATCCATATCACAGGAAACAAATTCAAAATACTAAACCAGAACCTTGTTAGAAGACAAATCAACTTGAAAATCAAAAGAATATATTGTTCCAAGGAAAACCAACCAACTTCTGTCAGAAAACATCGATTTCTTTGAGTCTGAGGGGGTGTTTGCCCCCTCCCTCTCCACAATAGGAAACTTCTAACATCTGGTTCTTCACGCATGGCATGCAAAATATTGATCAGGGTGAGTCAAAGCTACACTTTAAATCAGAAACAGAGAGAGGAACGCTCTGATGGAAACCATACGGCTCACGAGCGCAGCTCCCCGTGGGACACGGGTGTTCCTGTAGGTACACCGACTGCGGCTCAACACCGCAGGCTGCAGCACCCATTCCCACACGCACCACAGCAAACCCAGCCCGTCTGCCAGGCAGCGAGCGCGCGGCTCTCCGGGCAAGGCTGTGTCCTCACAGTGACAGCACAGGAGGCTCCTGCTCAGAGGCCTCGTCTCCCTCCTCCGCCCCAGCTCTGTGCCACCTGCCTCTCAGTGTCCCCAGCCCTGTCCTGGCCCCGCGGTGTGGCCGGGGTGGCACTGCACTGGTGCCAGCTGCATGCGCCGGGCCGGTCCTGCCACACTGCCAGACCAAGTGCCCAGCCGTCGCTCTCCAACATCTGCCTCAGAACCGCTTTCTTCTACTAAGTAGTAAATGCTCACAGGGTACGACTACAGAAATCTGATTCTTAAACAAAGTAAGGAACAACGCTACAGTCAGTTGTTTCTCTCCCTCCATCCTTCACATACCCCAAACCCTTGTTTATTTTACCATCTCTCCTTTCCCCATCTTATGCTGCCTCACCCACAGTACTTTACAATAATCGTGGAATTGAACGTGACACTGTATCACCCTGCCCAACTGCAGGCAGCCCCCCTCACCCCACGCCACATACCACACAATGTTCCTTGGAGCTAAGAGTGTAGTACCCAGCACTGAGACCCTGAGTTGCTCCTGTTACACAAGTAACGAACTGTCCTGAACACCTCTGTAGCTGTTCCTGCAGTTCATATTTACCATCTGATTTCTAAGCTTTTCTACATCTTTTACATTTTTAAAAATCTTTTAAATTTTAAAAGATGTTAAACCACTATCTGCTCAAAATCTCTTCTGCACAAAGTTTATTCAGCCATGGTGCAATGAGCCTGATTCCGATGGTGACAGGACAGAACGCCCCCTGAAGCACTGCCAGGGGCACCAGGGGGTTCTCCAATCCCTCTCTGCCATGTTAAGCAGCTCAGCTGCTGTTCTGGGGGACATCTGACCTGTAACCTCAGCCCACCAGGGAGATGTAACAACGCTTTGAATTATCTTGTGCTTTAGATGTTTATTACTCAATAGAAAAAGGCCCAATTTCTACGCAGTCTTAACCTCAACTGGCACAAAGCTTTCACCTTGGAGGGCCCTGAATGCCGCTCAGGACAAGCCCACGCTCACAGCACTGGGAACCTCTCAAGTCCTTGGTTTGCACTGTGAGGGGGAACACCCCATCACCACCCTCAGGAGGTGTCCATGCTACAAAAGCAGTAGAACATGTGAGAAAACTCTCTCCAGACTGGAGGATGGCCCCTTCTTCTGCAGACTTCGACAGGACAACCAGCAGCAGAAACTCTGTCACTGCCCCAAGGACAGGCACATGGCGGTCCTCAGCTCCCCCGCACACGTCTGGGTCTCTCTGGGCAGGAGAAGCACGTGAGGTAACAGGATGGCGGGCCAGAACCCAAAGTGGGAAAATAAGCTCATAAAGGCTACACAGCAGCAAACCAGCATGAACAAAAGCAACGATGTTCCTGACTCTGGCTGTGACAGGAGTGCTGGCCGCAGCTCTGCAGATCCTCAGCCGACAGCACTCCAGGGCTGCGCAAAGCCCGTCGGGCACAGCCCCAGCGAGTCCCCTGCCCTCCTGCTTGCACAAACATCCTCCTCCTCAGCACTCTGACCATTCTGTATGGCCAGGTGCTGTGTGGGTCACTGCAGAAACCTCCTCCACACCACTTTCAAGCACTCTCACATCACAGGATACCCTGCCACGAAAACAAAGGCCACTCCACTACCCAGAGCTTCTTGAAAAAGAAGTTGTCAGACTTCAACATCTTTGGCAGAGATTTTCTCCACATGTAACACTTTTCCTGCCTCTGAACTCAGCACTCAGCTCCATTAGGATGGGTGAAGTTAGCAGTGATTTCAAAGGATTGACAGATGCAGCTGGGGAAGAAGCAGCCAAGAATCTGCTGGGAGGCCACAAAAGCCACAGAAAGAAGCAGCACTGCAGAGGTGTACTGTGCAGGCTTCCTCCTGCAAGCATTGATGTCTGAGCAGCCCCAGTGACCAGAACCACGGAACCAGGGAGCACCTCAGTGTTTACTCGGAGAGGTTGACCCAAGCTCGGGAGCTACTGGAACCACTTCGGCCTCACCAGCACATCTGCAGCGCAGGAGAATACCCAGGGACTGACTCTTCCTCGGTGTGAGGTCAGACAGGGGTAATTAGTCACAGGCTTGGTAGGAAACACTTCAGGTGCCAGCGAGGACTGTACGCCCCTGGGGAGGGACAGGAGGTGACCCCTTCCAGCAGAGCTGGAGGGGGGCTATGGGTCACCACAGAAAGGGACCCGACCCCACTGCAGACCTCAGAGGCCTCGTGAGCACCTCTTGGCCGCCGTGTACCTCTGATGTGCTGCACGAGATAAATCACACAGCCCTGCAAGAGAAGAATCTGAATTTTTAATGAAAGTCATGTGGATGCAGCTGTCTGATCCTGGTCTGTTCCAAGTACTCCATAAAAGTCAAGGCTGGCCAATCCATCTTGCTCTCCTTTCACACCTGCAGTCCCAGCTGGAATTTCCTGGAGCCGGGGAGCGGTGGGCGGCTGCAGCAGGCAGTGGGACATGCTGCCTGCGCACTAGGCAGAGCTGGAGTGCCCACAGTTGCCCCCATTCCCCTGCAAGGGGGGAAAATTGATTCTGCACCCAGCAGGTTCAAAAGCTGAACTTCTGCTCTTTCATATTCAGCCAACATCCTGAATTGTTTACTGCTTCCAAAGGAGCAATGTTACAAACTCTTCCCTCCCCCAGCCTCCTGCCTCCGTGCATCACAGCTCCGTGGTGCAGTGCCAGTGGTGGGGTTTGGGCTAGTTTGCCCCTGAGCTTCTGCAGCTCAGCTTGTGGTAACTGCTCTCTGATCCTTACTTTTCTTACCAGCAGGCTGGAAATGTAGCACTCTCTCCTGCCACAGAGGCTGAGGCACCAATCCAAGTCCCCACATCATATGGAAAGGCCCGAAGAACAGGCACAACTGCCCCCACTAACAGTCCATCCCTACACCCCACCACATCTGTATTTTCTGAGCCCTCCAGCCCTGCCTGGCAATAAGTGAACGCCACAGATGCTCTCCTTGTTAGCCATGCGGCTGGTGCTCACCGTGCTGCAAGGTTTTGGGTTCCCCCACAAACCCAAAAGGGACCCAGCAAATGGGGTTTGCTCCACCAGCCCTTGAAGACTCATTAAAAGCCAAATATTGCTCAGCCTAAGGATGGAGAGCTCAGCATGGATTTTACTGAACGTTAAATCAACCAGCAAGCATAGCCAGCAAACTCTGTGGCACTTTAACTTTAAATAATGCAATAATTATTGAATTTCCTTTTTATAACTGAAGTGCTGGAATGTAAACAATGGGGCTGTAATTGCAGGAAGGGGGGATCAATAGAGGCAATCGTTTTCAGCCATGTTAATTGTAAATACAATTGCTCCAAGATGTCAGCCTCGTTCTTCTCGCTCCCAGAATCATCCTAACGGATGACAGAGTCCAACTTTCCCATTACAGCTGTTCGTTCCTTTAAGAGGTTCTCAATCAGGTCTGATCAATCTGTCAAGATAATGCATGGAGTAAGTAAGACTCTTCCAAACACAAGCTCCCAATCAATAGCCCGGACCCGCTTAATGAGGAGGGGCTAAAGCCCAGGGGAAGGCACAGTCCCAGCTACGGCTTGGCTCCAGCAGCCAACTTCTTCACAGGGTCTTGGAGCAGCTCCTAACAAGGACATTGTTTATGCTGCCCGTGATGAGCGGCATCCCTGCACACCCACAGTCCCATGGGGTCTGCAGACACAGAACAACAGAAGTTAACAGAAAGCAAGAGCCAAGAAAGGTCGAACTTGTAATCGCATCCCCCACACCTTTTTAATTGTGCATCAGACCTGCAAGCACTAATTAATCATTCCTTGGAAGAGATGGCCGAAGATGCAAAGCTGCGTGGGGACAGCTGACAGCCAAGAGCTTCGCTAAGACTCCTCCTGTGGAAGACTTCCTTCCCGTGTCTTGAGGAAGGACAAAGTCCATGAGGGAGCCAGCACCGGCCCAGTTATGCCAGCCAACCCCTCCCAGCGCAGGGGAAACAGAGTGGGATGCTGGCTGAAGACCTCTTGAGGGAGGAAGGAGATGCCAAGGGAGGTGAGGAACAGCCAGAGATGCTGCTCTCCAGCTGTAGTACCTAACTCCAGTAGCACAGGTATCTCTTGCACACCTGGGTCACCGTGCATTTGCTGAGCAGCCCAGAGAGGGGGAAAGTAACAGGTCTGACTGTACTTGGGCACCCTCCTACAGCATCCAGCTTTCTCTTCTCCCACAGCTGCGCTGCAAAGACTTGCCAGCACAGCAAATCCACTCTTGGGCAACTACAACTTCAACTGCAGAGAATCTTCCAGATCCCCAAAATCTCCCCTGGGAGACACAGGCGCAAGCGCTGCTGTACGTGGAGATGCACACAGGAGCGTGAGTATCGATCCTGCTAATTATAGTGCTAAAACCAAAGCACCATGAGAGTACATTTCCTATCAGCTGGCCTGTAAAGTGCTGCCCTCAACCCTGCACGCTCCTGCCCGGCTGTGGCTCCACCACAGGACCCACGACAGCCCTGCAAGGGCACCTCTGCTGCTCACCTGTGCACCTCTGACTAACAGGAACCAACACACTTCACATGAAGTGACCTCTCCTACGACCAGGCAGGACGTGAGGGATGTCACCCAGAGCCAGCCTCACCCAGCAGCTCCTGTGGAGCAGCACAGAGCTTGGGAATGGTTGAACTCCTCTTGCAACTGAACCAAAGCCTGGACTAGGGACATTCTGATCCTCCGGAAAGCATACAGTTTTGTCACCTCATATTTCCATGGATGCTGTCATCCCTAGAGAAACACAGCAGAAAAGCTGCACTTTCGCCTGCAAAGCACTGTATGGCCAGCAATAGGATAGAGTGATGAAAAAAGAAAAAAAATTTGTGCCACACTGCAGCAACATCACCAAGGAAGAGGCTCAGGGCTTCCAGCCCACTCCTTTCTCAGTGCTGGGACAGGCAGGAGCTGAGGAATTCAGGAAGCCTCGTCTTTTCCAGGGTCAGGAAAACAAATGGGGAAAGAACAACTGAAGACAGCAACCATAAGCAGGCCTCACAATGCTACTGCCCAGACCTTTATAACGTATTTTGTACATCTACTTGAAAATAATCAGTTCAGTATGAGTTGCTAAGCTGTGAACACTCAGGTGAACTAGAGCAGCCTGGGAATATGGAAAAACACTGGATAAAAAGCAAATTACGTAATCAAAAGGTCTGGGGGGAACCTGGAAATACAGCAGGATCGAAATCTGTTGTCCATATTGTAATTGTGTAGCTGCTGAGTGATTGAAGAGTGCTTTCCGTAACACAGAGCCAGGCTAGGACTCTCCATACCAGAGATGTTTTGTTTCCTCCGGCAGCCACGGGAATGATCCCTGAGTTACGCAGGAGGGCTCTCCAAGGAGGCTCTCATGCAATACACACACCTGGGTCTTGTGTCAATAACTCAGCTCAGACTTACCCACCCAAATCCCCCTCTATGCGTGGAGCCTGCTTTAAGGATTTAAATTAAAATGCTATTTTCCCCCCATATTAAGTCTTTTAGAAAAGAACCACCGGTCTCTGAAGGAAAAGCTTGAGGACTGTCTGATTCCACTGCGCTCTGCCCCACATCCCAAAGTCAAGGGGCACCCAGGTGTGCCGGTCCCTTCCTGTCCTGCCTTGGCTCCAGGTGCGGTGAGTCACAGGAGCACCATGGAAGTGAGGTCTTTCTGGAGGCAGGACCCGGGGCACAGGAGGGGACCCCGATGTGCAGCACGAGACCGCTGTAATAATGCGCCATGAAACCACGTGGGACACCGAACCAGCCATAGAAACCCAGCCTGAGCTCACGCTCTTTAATAACACGCTACGGACACAGATTAACTCCCCTTGCTCAGATTTATTGTTTCAGCCATCTCCAGGGAAGTTGTGATGGACTGAAGCTTTCCTCGTTTTCATACTGCTTCTTTATAACTTCTTATAGCACTGCACCACCTCAACTCCCAGCAGATAACCAAAAACAGTAACAACAATGCACAAGACAATTTTCAATCCTCTCCATAAATCACAGAATATCAGTATCAATGACACAGAGGACACAATCTTCCCGTGCAGAAGCCAAAAGGGATCCATGGAAAAACAAAAGACCCAGCTCATCCTTCGCCCACATTCCACAGCAAGGATTTTCAAGATCAGGTGATAAGGGAGGAAGGAAAACTAAAGGATGGTATGATGGACTAATATGACAGAATGGAAGCAGAAAAAGGAAATATGTAACGCTCCTTGAGTCTTGCAGGTGAGCTGAAAACCAGTAGAGCCAGGGAAGCCCCCTGGCAGTGGAGAAGCCCTTCTCCAGCGGCACAGGCTGCAGGGCTGGGCACGAGTCTGGGCAGCCAGAGCATGACCTCTGAGGCACATGTTGTGCATCAGCCTACCCTGAACATGGGGACAGGAGCACCAGCTGATTTCAGATCGTGCTGCCAAGGTAAGTTCTTTAAGTGTCTGTGAAACACAAACAGAACACAGAGCACCACGGAAATGCCCATGAGGAAATAAATAATTCTTCATTCAGGGAAAGCTTTGGATTGTGTTAGACAAAGCCTGGGGCAATGTAATGAAAGAAGAAGATAAAAAGAAATGGAATAATTACTCACAGAATGAGGCAAGAATCCTGCTGGAAAAATATGTATGGAACTACTTATAATTAAGAACCAAAATAATGTCTGCATACAAAGGGCTGAATTAAGGCAACCTGCTACTTCCTGTGTTCTAGATGGTTGCGAGGGCTTCAGGAACCCAAAGGACACTAACGTGTCCTAAGAACTGCGTACAGAAATTCACGCAATTGCTCCTTGCCCAACACACCTAAGCAACTACTCCGTAAGGAAAGCCACCAAGTTCTCGGGGAGGAGAAGCCTTCCAAACACAGACTCCTCCAAATTTAACTGGGAGACCTCTCCAGTCCTTGGACATGCAGTAGTTCCCAGCCCACCTGGTTTCCACCAGGAAGGTGGAAATGACCCACAGCAATCCACAGCAGCACAACTGTCTGGCTCATGGATTCCGTACACGGCCTCCAAGAGGTTTGCAGCCTATGAACGGTTGGGTTTGCCGATCTGTATTTCCTGTGTATATCTAAAACCTAATTCAACTGCAGTAGAATTCTGCAGAGGGATCCTACAAGAGAATAGAATGGGTCTGAGCATTAGTTGCAGCTAGTCCCTCCAAGATAGACTACAGCAACGGAAAACACGGAGAGTGTAGAAGAGCACTGAGGCAAACAGAGCAAACCCGAGATGATAAATGTCTCTGCTCTTTGGTGCTCTCTTTGTTCATGTGTATCTGCATCCACTGGCATTTGCCTTCACAGCTACAGAAACCCCTGGGAAAAACTAGGCCCACTATTTCCTGGTTTTCGCCATTCTGGCTCTGCAATCCCAGTGGACAGTCTGCAGAGGCACACACAGGGTAAATGACAAACACTACGGAGGCAGCACTGATCAGCATTAGGAGGGTGTACTGACCACTGCAATTCAAAAATAAAACGGAAGCAACAAAACCTTTTTTTGGGAGCAGCATCCACTCACAGCAGAAAGGTGTGAGGAGATAACAGATTTCTAAACCTTGTTTATGAAATTGCAGGTTTAACTCCACTTACTCCAACTGCCCTAAAATTCTCATTTCTGTGACCACTCAGGATGAACTTGTCTGCAAAAATACCTGCTCCGGGTTAGCATATGCTACCAGGAGGTCAATCTGCAGGTTTCACATCTGGATAATCCCCCTGCCCAGACCAGAGTCAGATACTTTAAAAGGGCTATTTGGGCACTGCAGTGCATGCACTGTAAAATCCAGGTAGGTCAGAGCTAAGGAGGTGTGAAAATGATAAAAGCAAAGTTCCTGCTTTGTGAGACCATGAAAAACACTCACAGGCAGCCAGAGGTGTCTGTGACACAGACTCCATGACATGAAAACATCGTCTGCAGGACTCCAAAGCCTTTCAACCTCTCTCACCTATAGTCACAGCACACTTGAGAACCTGCTCTGGGATAGCAAGTCCTTTCTCTGAGGGACTTCCAGCATCTGGTCCCTTTCCAGCACTACTGCTACTGGTAGTAGTGCAAAAGCCAAAGCTAGGTACTGTCCTCCTTCTGTGCCTCATCCCACGGGCAGGTTCTGGGCTCAGCAGTAGGTACCACAGCATGTGCACCCTGCAGCCACCCCCAAAAGTACAACTGTGGCCCCAACGTGACACATCTGCACGTAACCCCAGAGTTACAGAACAGTCCCACGAATGCTGTGGGTGAAGGGAAGGAAATCAGAATTCTCAAACTGGGACACCCTCTGGCTTTGCGCTGGAGAAGAAGGAGGTGAGTCTCACCTCAAAGCAGGAAGGGGTCACCCCAGGAGAGCTCCCTGTTCTTCTGCTCACACTGCCTGAAGACCCTCCTTCTTCTGGCACACATGTGAAGACTACAACAACTCTCTGGGCCAGTTTTCAAAGAACATAAAGGAAGGCTGACCCAAACTACCAGGACCTGCTGAATTAGGAGTTTCTCTGCAGCACAGGCAGGGGGCTGGATGCAGACAAGAATGTGAGGAGACCCAGCAGGAACCAGACAAGGGAACAGACACAGCTTCTGCAGCTGGCTGGAGACACCAGCAATGGGCAGCGGAGAAGCCCCACGCCGACGCGGGCAGCTCTCACCCCACGGAGGGCAGGGAAGCAGCCACACATGGAGGGACCCAGGGAATGCAGCGGGACCCCGGGCGCTCCCGCGGGGGTCCCTGGGGCTGCGCGAGCCCTCAGCACGGGGCAGCCCCGAGGCAGCCATGGCTGCCGTGCCCCGAGCGCGGCGCTGGAGCTGCGGGTGCCGTGCCAGGCACCAGAGCTGCTGCGAGACGAGCGCTGTTCTCCTTCCCCACCAAAACCCCCGAGGCCTCCCGCGTGTGCGCTAACCACAGCCCTTTGAGAGGCTCGTGTATTTACAAACTAAGGCATGTTGAAATCAAAGGGGATACCATATGACATAATTCACATTAAAATGTCAACAGGCTGACAATTTATAGAGTCAATCCACCGGAGGTGGGGAGAACTAAGATGCGGTAATTGTTTAATTCCCGCTTAAACCAACAGCAGCTTCACCTGCAAAGCAGCACCGCATGCACGGCCTCTGGCTGCTGTCACCCCTGGTGCCAGCCTGGCCCTCGGCCAGCACAGAGGCAGTGGCCTCAACCATTCATTGGCACCAAGCACGGGCTGGGGACATGGGATGCTGCTCTGAGGAGCGCAGCTCCAGCCCGCCCCATGGCAAATATTTACTGTCAGCACAAGGACAACCAGTTTTTCAGGAAGGCAGAGTCCCTCTGGTCAGGGCACTGGTGTCCATTTCCACACCTGGGCACAGCACACCTCCTCTGGAGGGGATGCAGCAGATAAGCACTCCGAGGGCACCGGTGAAGGAACCAACTCACCCAGCGCCTGGCACTGCATGGTCCTGACCCCACTGGGACTTGAAAACACCACAGCAGTGGAATAATGAAAGCATGGAGTGTCCCAGCCACAAACCCCCTCGGGGCACACGTGAACTTTTACCCCAGGTAGATGACAGCAGCTTTGCCTACATCAAATATGTTGCGGTGTTTCGTGAGGCACAACTCCGGTGCCCTCAGCCCGCTGACATCCCCTGCTCACGGACAGGCCGCTGGCAACGCGTCTTGTAGCCTGCAATAAAGCATAAGGTAGGCAGGAGAGGGAAACATGCACCACTGGGAGAAATTTTACCTGGATAAACCGCAGCCAATAAATTTTCTATAAATGCCAGCTAATGCTGTCCCTTGGAGAGCACTGGGCAGGGACTGCCGGGCTCCAGAGCCCTCGGCACAGCCTCGCTGTCTGTACATAAACAGTAACACCTCATTCTCTCTTCTACCTCATTAACTGAAACGCATTAAAACAAGTGTGCACTGGGAGCAGCAAATGAGACTGTTAAACCAAGCTGATATAATCCTCATCAGCTGTGGGAAATGAGCACACATCCATTACACTGAATCAAGCCGCCAACTGCGATTCATTCAGGATGTTGAGACCCCAGGAAGATGCTCTTCCCCCTCAGCTGTACCAGGCAGCTCAGCCACTGCCTCCCGCATTCTCTCATGGGGCATTTCCAGAGTGCTGGGGTTGCATTTCCATTCCAGCAGCTCCCCCCAAGCACAGAGCTGAGGGCCCTGGTCCCGCACTGCAGCCAAGTGCTGTACAAGTCCACTGTGTCCAGAAGGAATCTGTTCAGTGAGATGCACGCAACCATCTGACTCCTCTAGTATCCAAGCAGAGTAACAGGCCAAGGCAGCAGAGCAGACACAGAACATGGGACGCTTCCCAATCCCAATCTTCAGTGGGGACATTCCTGTGCAGCGTGGCAGTGTCTGACCACAGGTGATGGACACACGTTCACACCCTGCCCAAATGGTGCCAGCCTGCAGAACCACACTAAGGGAGGGAAATACCACAACACCCACTGATAAAGCCCCCAGCACTGACACCACTGTGGTGCCACAGCTGTCCCCATTCCCCCAGGTGGCAGCCAGATGCAGCCAGATGCCGAACCGGGGGAGTCTCAGGAGAGGTGACAACAGCTGTCACACAACGACCACTGACTTTCAGCACACAGGACCAGCTCCACATGAGGATATGGAACTGCTCCCTTCTTCTGGGGGTCCATCAGGCCACAGCTATGCCTTCACAAGCAAAGACTCGCTTAAAATGTTGAAGAAATGTTCATTTTGCCTCCCCCCTAAGGAGGCATAACAGGGAGCCCTTCCGATGCTGCAGGAACTGGACAGACCACATTCACCACAGAGAGACAGACAGACAGACAGACAGACAGACAGCACTTTGTGCCCTCCACTGCCTTGGGTCTGAACTGCTGACCTCACCAGAGCAGCTCAGGTTTCCAAACTCTCTTTTCCTCACACCAAACAGAGCTGATGAAGCAGGATGGGGTCCCCTCTGCCTCACCCTTAGCCCTGTGGTGGAGGAGGTCCCCTCTGCCTCAGGCCTGTACTCGCAGCAAGAATGTAAACAACCCTTTCAATCCTCACAGCCGCTATTTCAGAGTTTTTAACTCAACACGGCTATTACATGCCATTTCCCCCGTGTGCAGTCTGTGCACAGCGCAGCCCAGACCAGGCTGCCTGGGACTTGCTCCTCCCTGTGGAACAGGACACCCTGGGGTCTCCCTGGCAGCTCCCAGCAGCCTGCGGAGGCATTTTGAACGGGGTCCATGAAGTCTGTTTAACCAGCATGATGTGTGCAACAGAATCACAAAGAATCAGGCATTTAAAGTGACATCTGTTGGATTAATTAGCTGTGTAATTAGCCTCCCCTCTGTGGAGACAGGCTTTGTTACTGCTGCCTGAAACTTCCCCAGGTGATTCTCTTTGTATCCATCCTTCCCTGAGCACAAGGAGCAGCAAAGTGGGTGAGATGCGGCTGTACTGCCCGAACGAGGGGCAGGAGACAGCCCAGAAGCCACAGGGCAGCTGAGGGGCAGTAACTGGGTCAGAGAACCCTAACTGCTACATCGATGTGGTGGAATCCAAACGGGAACGTGCATCAGCTTGAGCACATTCTGCAGGTCTGCCCAGAGATGAAAGGCAGCGATACAGTGTTTATATCGTCCCCAGTTAGATCAGAACATCTCTGTCACCTGCAACCAGCTCTCCACCTCCCAGGCCTGTGAGGCCAGAGCTGACACGGGGGTCACAGCAGGCTCAAACAGCTGGGGGACATAGCAGCCACTGCACTTCTACCCGAGCCACAGCCAACTCGGCAGAACAGAAAAATCCCGAGGTAATCTCTAAGACAAAGAGGAAACCCAGGATGCTGGGAAGAGCTGCACTCCACTGATGGTTCGACGGCCAGATGCACACATCTCCCTGCTTTAAAGCGGAACGAGAGGGCTCTGCCCCGCAGCCCCGTGCTGCGGGCACCCGGCCTTGCCTCTCTGCCAAAGCTACCTGGAGCCAAGGATCTCCCAGCAGCTGCAGCCAGGCCTACCAGAGCCCATCCAACCGTACCCCAAGGCTCAGCTTCCAGAGAACCTGTTGCACAAGTGTAACTTATTGCCTAATTTAACTTGCAGAACTTGGCTGCACACGTCACAGCGCAGGGGCAGGATTTTTAGGACTGGCAAGAAGGGGCAAAAGTCCATTATGGTATTAATTTATGTATCACGCATACATTATTTATTGTAATTTAATGAATTCCCTACGAGATAGCAAACACAGAACCTCCCATGCCGCTTCCATAGCAATTCTGGGGACTTTGTTACAACAGTTTCTTTAGGAACAGCGCAGTTAAAGCTGGAGGACAACACAGCATCCTGCGGCCCAGTGCACTGGAATAGCCAAACAGAAACCAGCAGTCCACGCCAGGTCACATGGAACGAGCTGGGGAAAGCACCTTGTGGGCTCCTTCCCAGCCTTCAAACCAGCCCCCACCAGAGATGGATGCTAATGAATGCCCATCCATTATTTAATGAGGTCGTCGCCAGTGAGCCTACAGCTGCAGAACTGGTGCTTGGCCAGGGCTGGTACCCAAGGCACTGAAAACCTGACCCTGCCCAACCAGGAAAGGAACTAAGAGCATTCTGAGGTCTTTGAGGCATAGTACCTGTGTTGAATCCATCTGGTCCAGGCAGCTGGACTCAAGACACAGATTGAAATGCAGGTGGAGCTCTAGGTTCGAGCCCAGGACAAGAGGCTGTGAGCTGCCAACCTTTGGTATAACAAAGGGCACGAATATGGGTGACACCAGCCAGGTGAACATCCTAACAACAAGCATCACCTGACATGGGAAAAGTTCTGCTTGGAAATTTAAATACTCATCCACATGTTCCAAAATTACCAGGATAAAAGAAAGAACCATAAACACAAACAGAACTGGCATCACGCATGGGAAAGGGTCAGATGCACACTGACACTCCAACATGATGACACCTTGTTTTCAGATGACACCTGAGGTTGAGAACAGCTTTGCAAGACCCCCACCGCCCCGTGCTGAGGCTCTCTCCCTGCTGACCTACAGCTCTGGGTGAATAGGGAGAGCCAAGATCCACTCCTGCTGCTCTGCCCATGGGCTGCTACAGAAGCTGGGAAAAGCTCAAGTTTATATAGATTAGGATAAAGCTTGACAAGGTGTTTTTCTGTTTGTTTTTCTTTTCTTGCGTTTGGTTTGTTTAGTTGGGTTTTGTAGCCCATTCTCAAAATATTTTGAATTCTAAACCCTGTTTGACCGAGGGCTTTTAGCTCCATGTTCTGGGGAGCTCCTGGTTCCTGCTGTGTGATAAGGGCTCCTGCTCCAGCTGCACTCTCTTTTGTTATTTACGTTGCTTTTACAGGGCAGTTTCTTTACTAAGCTGCTGGCTGCACATGGCTCAGCACTTACTGGAAAACTTGAAAGAAAAACCTAAGTGACAGAGGCCCATAAATAAAACATAGAGAAAGCAATGGTCTGTGCTCTCAGCAGTTCTGATTCCAGCCCTTTCAAAAAGCAGCGCAGAGAAAGGAAAAGTTCTGTGATCCTGTACGAAGGGACTTTGGTATTCAATACCTAAAGGAAGGTAAAGAGGTCTTTTAATGCCAGGGTGACACCATGGAGAAATCTGTCACTCAGAGGAACTCCCCACAAGGGAGGTGTCTCAAAGGGTTAAACTGATACTGAGAGCATTTTATATCAAAATACTTGTCAATCCCAACAGGACCGAAAGTACTGGCTCGTAAGGCTCCGTCCTTCTCACACTGGCAGTTCATAAGCTCTTTTCATTACGAGTTTACCCAAGACTAGAGGATGCAGATTTGAATTAAAGGTTTTGGAGACCATCTTTAAAAACAACTTTGTAGGGAGACTTAAATGAGTACTTATTTCCCTTGTGAAGCTGCCACCGGAATTTGTCTTAAACCTTGTAGGAAATCAGCTCAAAGTCCCTCATATGCTGTAATTTAAATGGGCTTCAGGCACAATTTGTGTTGCTCAAGAGTGTAATTCAGAGCTCTGATGCTGCATCTGTGTTCCAAGACATAAACTTGCAAAAATAAAGCCAAAACACACTGAAGGCAGATAGCGAGTAAATCAAAGGTTAACAGAGCTCTAAATCTCCTAATGATCATGACAGACTTTCTGTGAGCAACTTTACCCCAAGAACCTTAAAAGGCAGAGATGAGAGGAAGTTTGTGATAAAAATCAAAACCCAAACATGTCTCCTTTTGCCCACGACATCATCTGGGTATTTCAGAACTGAATCAGCCCAGCTCCTGGCAGCTTCAAATGGAGCTCTCTGGCAGGTCCCTGGGCTGGAGCTCAGCTGATCCCCAGAGCTTTCCTACACTGAAGTCCTACAGGGAACATCTTCTGTCAGCCAAGTGGTGGGATGAGAGGACTCTCAGCTTGACCTTACTGCAGAATTATGGCAAGACTAACTCACGCCAATCCAAAAGCATCAGTATTTTATTGAACCAACAATTTCCACAGCTCTGAAATTTATGAAATTCACAAGTTCTCCTCCACCCTGGATTCCTGTGTCAAGCCAACTCCAAAGTCAATGGTCTTTACCCAAGTCATTCCAGCCATCTGCCATTCCTGCAACTTTCTCTGGTATCTTCTAGAGGTTTTTTAAGCCTTCCTTAAACAAGCTAAACTGAGCACAGTATTGAACCATCGGACAAACTGAGGATTTACATGGTTCACATACAGAGGTATCTTTCAATTCTGCTCTTAAACGCACGGGAAGAATGCTCTCCTCCTTCCCTTCCCTGTAACACAGGCCTTCTTCCCTTTCCCTACCTCCACATGTAATACTTTCCTATTTGATCACATTGGACTTTCTGTGGACTTTGGCCAGGTTCCCCCCGCTCTGTTTTCTCAGGGGTTGTTACATTTAACACAAGCACCTGAAGTGCTTTATGGTAACTCCTCTGTGACCCACACACATCACACCCTTTACTGTATCCAACAGTAGCTCACCCATTTTCACATAATTTTAACTTCAAAGTTAGCTACTATTACAGAAAGTATTCTTTTTGTCTGTTTATATTATGGAAGGACATTGAATTTGAATACATTATCATCATCATTCCGTAACTACATCTGAAACAATATTCCATGCATCCTCTGGGATTAAAACTTTTTGGGGATTTTCCAACAAGTTTCTTTGAGAATCCTGTGGCCGGCAAAGGAGACACAAGCTCCTGTAGGAGAGGCATGATGGGACAATGCTGCTCCATGGTGGAACTGAGGCCTTCTGCTGGGTGTGCAGCTGCACATCCTCCTTCCCTTCCCACAGGTCATCTTCACTCCTGTCCGAGTCAGCACAGATCCACAGTTTCATCACCACTAGCACCATGAGCACTGATATTAAAGAGTCATTTTCCTGCACACTCTGCATCTCTAGCTAACAAAGAGCCTCTATGCATAGCACCATGTAATCCAAACCCTCTCCTTCAGACTCCCTATTCCCTAAAGAAGTGAACTCAGCACTTGGAAACACTGAAAAGGAAGACACTGAATGAACTCATTGAAGGCACTTGCTGGCAGTCTGGCCAGCAGCGTGTTTCTTCAGTAGTTCTTTGTTTAAGCTTCTTCTGAGCTGCACATTCTGAACTAGAGATTGTCAGGAAGTTGTAGGAAATGTCCAAACCCGGCTCTTTCTCAAGCAGATTAATTCCTTCTGGAAACTCCACCTGTGCAGTAGACGCTGGGAACGTGTGCCCAACCTCTTCCAGATGTGTGGAACGCTGCTGCTCTACTCCACGCCCGGCGTAAAGCTCTGCGGTCACGACGAGACAAGCTGCTCCAGAGAGCTGCACTTGTCTCTGCCTCTGCTCACAACCCAGCCCAGGCCACACCATGTCCCTCGGACCGTCCTGGCTATGGGAGGAAGGGTCTTCAAACCCATCATCCACCTCAAGCCAGAACATCCATCTCAAAAATGTAATGCATTGACAATGGTGCTCCTGCTTTCTAGAGTTCTTCAGCATATAAAGCCCCTCAGTCGCCCAGGGTGGGTCAGCAGTCACAGGAGAGGCACAGGCACCACGTTCCCCCAGCAAGTGCCAGATAAACAACAGGATTTCCAGTATAGTCACAGAATTTTAGGGGGACAGAAAGGAATTGGGAGAACACGACAATAAAGGAAAGGTTACCAGACCCTTCCAGTTTTTTGCCATTCCTCTCCCCTCACCCCTTGCAGGGAAGAGGCCTGATGGAAGCTATTGCGACACGCAGGACGAAGATGGCAGCAGAAGACCAGACTTTCTCCCCTGGCACTGGGAGTGCTGCAGGGGAAGACTACGGACTGACAGTGTCTCCAGATCGCATTTTCTGGCAGCAAGTGACACTGACAGAAGTGGCACTTGGGCAATGTAAGCAGCCAATAACATGTGATTTAGGAAAAAAATGGCAAAAGCAGCAGAGTAAGGAGGATTGTGTGTGATAAGCCCAGTGTGTGCTCTCACCCAGCAGCATCTGGAGAGGATTTTCTCCAGCAGGCAGGGAAGAACTCGATTACATCCAGTTAACTGTGCTCTAAACTGATTATGCATGTGCCAGGCTAATGGATTACATTAGCAAGAGGAAAAATAACATCCAATCAATCTCAATTTACTGCAGACCACACCAAGGCCTGAGAGAAGAGAAACCATTCTGTGAACTCCCCCCACTCGCGCTGCATCCCTTCAGTTATCAGCAGAGACATGGCGTTACAGCTGCTCCAAGGACCAGAGAGCTGTGCTGGAACCTGTCTGATCCACGCCTCATCCAGAGAGAGCCCTTTCCATTCAGTCAGTCCCTGATTCCAGCTGTGCTGAAGCAAGACGCTGTGAATCCAGCCATCCACCAACCTCTGCTCCAAGCTTTATCCAGCCGTACTAGAATGCCAATATATGGAGCATCCAAAGGAATCCATTACTCTGAAACACGTTATCCTTCAGCTGGTGTTTCACTGCTGTTGTGTCAGAGGCAACACAGGGCTGTAGCAGCACTGAGACTGCCCAGGCCTCTCGCAAACCTGAAAACTGACAATTCCTCTTTGCCTGCCCAAGGAGAACATCCTAGGAATCTTTATTACAAGAACCTATGCCTGTCCCCCGACGCTGGTGGGATTTTTCTTCCCTTTCTTCTTTTTTTTCTCCCTTTTCTTTCCCCTCAGTGAGAAAATTCTGGTGCCCCAATTGTTTTTCCTCAGTGGACCCCACTGTAGATGAAGGGCCTGGATAAAGAAAACTTTAAACCTTTGCAATGTATACTTAAAAGAACAATATTATGTGTAAAAAATCATAATACAGCTTTCAAACAACTCTCTTGTACCCCAAACTGACCTCCACAGAGGAGATTCAGTTCCCTCAGCTGGGTTCTTGAAGTCTCACTGGTACTCTCCTGTCCCCAGTTTCCAAACTGTGTAACTCTCTCAGGTCTCCTGCACACCAGAGAGCAGAGGTGTATGTGCAGACCCGATCGTTTCCAGAGCCAGACTCTGCTGCGTGAGGTTGGATCCCAGCTCGAGATGGAACAGTCGCTGTCGCAGCCATCCTGGCCTCAACAGTGAGCTCAGAGAAACACAACCCCACTCTGAGCAGCTCCCCATCAATTCCAGGTAGGTCCAACAACCACAGCCCAAGGTAAGCCTTATATGACGCTCCTGGTTATCTCCTTCCTCCCTGAATTTGCTGGAACTGTTCATTCCTAGGAAAAATCCAAGAGTTTTGAAAAAGTGTCTACACTGTGATGTGAGCGGGTACTGTAGAGCTCAATGTCACGTCTTAAATTCCCATTACATAAAGAAAAATTTTCAAAGAAATAATTAAAAAGCACAAGGTACACTCTGTGTATATAAAGAAACCTCAGCACATTTGGGGGAAAGCAGGAAGAAAAGGATGAGGACAGAAAGAATATAAAAAAACCTGTGAGGAATGAGCAGACAATGAGCGGGAGAGCACGTGTGAATGGAGGGGATTCGGCTGCTGAGATTTATGGCAATTCGTACCTGATTGTTCATACTAAAGCTATTATGGGATGATTAGAGAAAAAGGTGAAGCTTTAAGTCCAGTGAAAATCAATAGAAACGTCTGGAGCAATTCTGCTGCACGAGTGAAAGGACTATTTACTGTATCCGGAGCTCCTCTTGGGTTACAGCCCACAGGGTTCGGGCCAGCAAGGGGAGGGGGTTGGGGACGAGTCGAATGAGACAGGAAAGAGAAGATGGTTTCAATGGTTATAAAGACAACACAGAACAAGGGGGGGGTGGGAGGAAAAGTAAAGACAACAAGATGAGAGTGACAGCCCAAATACCACTGTGGATGAAAACACGCAATGCCGCCAACGTGCACGGCCGTGCACACGCTCACGGCTCCTCTTCCAGCCTCCTCCCTTGCCCAGCCTCCAGCAGCCTTTGCTTACAGATCCCAGCACTGAGGTACACAGAGCACAACAGCACCGCAGCCACGGCCCCTCCACCTGCCCAGCGCAGGGCCAGCACACTGACCACACTGAAAGCCTTCAAGCGCCACAAAGTGACAAACTCATATGGGAAAGAGCCCACAAACCCCAGGCAAATGTCACCTTGCACAACTTTTCAAACAGCGATTGTTCAACTTCGGTGCAGATAATCACAGCTGCAGTGCCATAAGACAAACAAGCTCCCTCTAAAGCACTGTGGCATGAACATCTACTGGCCTGAAGCCTGGACAACCACAGTCGCTAACAGAACACAGGTTGAAGAGCTGCAGCACGCAGTGAGATTGGCTCCCAAAGGAGAGCTCTCAGCAGCTCATCTCCAAAGGGTCACAATCCACTGTGGTTTCAACACAGATTTTCCTTGGAAAATGAAAGAAGATGAAGCAAAGCCAACCCTTACCTTATAGAGCTTCAGGCTGGCCTCGTGCCTTGAGTTCACAGTGTGGAGACGTAGCTTCTCCAGACTGTTGGTGTAGTAGTCGCACGCGTTGCATTTCAGATGGACTGGGTTCCCAATGGCCACGCACTTGAGCCTCCATTCATTGGCTTTGCCCCCCTCCTTGATATGTGCCACCAGCTGGTATTTCTGCACGTGCTTGTCCGTTTTACAGTGGAGCTGGAAGTTGGCCTTGAGCTGTGTGTTGTAGCGGCACAGCTTGCACTGGTATGAGTCCCCCATCACCGCCTTCCACTCATCCTCGGGGAGGCTTCGCTCCACGTTCATGTGGAGGCCCAGCATGTCCAAATTATCTGTAGTGAACTTGTTGCACACAGCGCACTGGAAGAGCTTCAGCGACGGGTCATTCGTTTGCGTGAAACTTTCACCCAGGTTCATGAGCTCCTCAGACACCAGCTGTCCACCACCCAACCGCATGTCCAGCGGGATCTCTCCACTCACTGCACAAAGAAAAAAAAGGAAAGAAGAGGTCAGAAAGGCTGAATTCTTGCCAGAAGATAAACACAGAGCAGAACATAAGCTGCTCCCACGTGCCACCTGTGTACCCACAAACACACAGTGAGACCACACACAGCTGTCCCTTCGCCCACTCCTCCATGTTGCTGGTCTGCACCAGAGCTGAAGAAAAAAGTCACTGCAGCCAGCGTAGAAGGCTGGGAATGGACTACAATCACCCTTGCTATCCACTTGCTTTAGGATCATCCAGCCCTCTGCCCGTCAAATGAAGCAAGAAAAACCCTACAGACTCTGAGAGGATGAAGAATTCCATAGCACCACATTGAAAGTTTCCGTGGCCATTTCCAGAACAGCATTAAGAATTTATTCTGTTTTTTCTTGCCTCCCTGGAGAAGCAAATGCTACCTCACGCAGTAGCTAAGCACAGTCTCTGCCACATAAAACAAAGCTCAATAGTCACAAGCCCAGGTGATGGCCACATCACAGGGAGGTCACTGCACTGGTACCACAAGCTGGCAACAGTGCAGAACACGGCACGGACAGAAACAACCTGAGAAGTGCCACTCCTGCACTGTTATATCTCATCTCTTGTCCAAAAGTTCAAAATGGTGAAGAACCTTCTAAAAACAGTTTTGACAAGATAAAGACAACAACTGATAAAGAGGGTACAAGAGCACGTCAAGGAGAGCCAGGAGGACTCTGTGTTTGTCAGGCTGACTCTTCAAACCAGAGCTCAACTCCGCTCACTCAGAGCTACTAAGCACAACAAGCTCCTACTCACACCAGAGCACCTGACAGATGCAGACAGAGAAACTTTGAACAAGCACAGAGACAAACCAGGACCCCTGTGCCACTTTGCTCTCCTTTTCTGTTTTTAAGACATTTATGCTGTTTCTACAGCTTTTTGGTATTTTACCCTGATTTGATGTCACAGCTCAGCTTAACAATCCTATGAAAGGAACCAGGTCAACAATTCCTCAGTTAATCAGAAAGAGATGTTATTTCCTTAATTTTTCATTTCCTATGTTGCAACCTATTTGCTGAGGAGCAAATGCTCTTTAAGACACTCTCTCCTGAACTCACCATGCAGGAAAAACCCAAAAGCAAACTCTTCGGAATTATTAATGCTCTGCTCAGTTTTGGACCAAAGTGTAAGAATGGGAAAGATCTGCTTCACTTCTCACAAAGCTCACAGCATGCGTATCCGAGTCAAAAGGGCCAAGCTGGTGTCAAGTGCTTATTAACACGGGCAGGGCCTCCCTCTGCAACCCTCTGTGTGAGATTTGCAGCCACCAAGTGCACAGTTCACAAATTGCTCTCCAGGCAGCTCACGGACATCCAAGGCCCTGTCATTTACTTTCGGAGCTTCGGTTAGCTCAAAACTTACCACAACTGCCCTGTGCTTGAGTAAGGAGGGGCTCTGAGCTTCAAAAGCCTCCAATCCCGTCTGTCACTGGCAGCAGAGGAACAACACCCCGTCCACCCTTCTCAAACCTGCTTACCTTGTCTTCTCAAGGCAACACAGCACGGAACAAACTGACCTCAAACAAATACACCTGCCTTTGGGAGTGCCAGCAGCTGATTGCACCCTCTTTCAAAGCTATCCACCAAACTACTCCCACTCCTCACCAAACCCAGCAGAAGTTTTCAGGAAACACTGTAGTTAGAATGCTTTCCACAATGAGGAAGAACATTCAGTGCATGGCATCCGTAACCCAGATCTGTTGTTAGCATTAACTCCCTATGAAAACTCTTGGAAAATGTACTAGAAAAGCCCCAAGATGAGAAAAACTGCTCTGAGTGAACACAGATGAGAAATCTGCACTGTGCAGCCTCCATCCTTGACCACCACACAAAGGCAGCTCATGGGCCCACAGTGCCAGAGCCCTTCGCCGGCTCTCTCACATGAACATGGTGGAAATCCCTTCAGCCTCACCTAGAGATGGAGCCATCGTTGCCATGGGGTTGGTGGGATCAAGCTGGAACCCTCCCATCATGAACTGTGCATCTGAGGAAGTGCTGTCCATCTTCAAGTTGGGAAGGTTCATGTTCTGCGCCAGGTAGTACTGGTAGAGCTCGGCCTCGGCGGGGGACGGCAGGCTGCCGAGGCCCAGGTGCCGGTTATGTTGGATTTGGGACATGTTTTGCTGAAGCAGCATCATATTGTGCATGTGCTTCTCACTGGTCATGTGAATCCGAAGGTTTCTAGCTACGTTGGTCTCATAGTCGCACACCTCGCACCGCCACGTAGGTTTGGTTTTTGGTTTGGTGGGGGAGGGAGCCCCACAGGTGCTACCGATGTTGGCGGCGGCGGCTGCTGCGGCGGCGGCGGCTGCCGCTGCTGCCCCCGCGCTGTGGCTGAAGACTTGCTCTCCCCCTCCGTTCTGCAGGTTCTGCATGTTGTTGAGATGCTTGTCGGACTGCATATGAATACTGAGGTTGCCTTTGGTAGTTGTGGAGTAGTTACAGACCTCGCAGCGGAAGGGCTTGTAACCACAGGTGTAGCTCTCGCCCCGCGCCAGCCGCGGGTGCGGCTGCCCACTCTTGCAGTAGACGCAGGAGCCGCCCGGCTCAGGATGTTTCTCCTTCATGTGCGCCTCAAGCGTCTGCTGGTACTTGTAGTGCCAATTGCACTTGGGACACTTGAGTGTCTTACATGAGTTGCGAGAATGCATCATAGTCATGTGGCCACCAAGCGACCGCGAGGAGCCCAGGACCGTGTCACACTTTGGGCACTCCACGCCGCTCCCCGAGGGGCACTCCCCACCCCCAAGTTCACAGAGGGGGCCAGCATGCTGGTGATGGGAGATGTAGCTCCCGTCCTCGCCCTCTGCACTCTCATTTGGTTCTGGTGCTGTGGCATTGTCTTTATTGGCACTTTCATCGATAAAGTCCAGTCTCCTGCTGCCCTCGGCCACACTGGCTCCGCCACCCTCATTGTTAAAGCTTAAGTGATTCCTCCTGTTTGCACCATCAAAGACAAAGGAAGAAGCAGAATTAGAACTAGTAGAAGCCGTGCCCCGCGACAGGGTCTGGAGCACGTTAGGCATTAAGGGAGAGTTAGAAATGCTTTGGTTTGAGAGAGCAAGGTCCTTTTTGCTGCTGCCACTGCCTGCCACAGCCCCAACATCCTCCTGGGGCCGGTCCTCCAGTTCATCCTCCAACTCGTTTGGAAATAGTCCTTTGCAACCCTCATCATCCTCATCTTCTTCCTCTTCCTCTTCTTCCTCTTCCTCCTCCTCCTCTTCCACATCCTCCTCCTCCTCCTCTTCCACCTCCTCAGCTGGCTCCACCTTTTCCGAGAGGCTGTCCTGGTCGTCCCCCTCTTGCTTCTCCCCCTCTGCCACCCCAGGGTCCTTCCCCTCCGAGGATTTGGTGGGACTGGAAGCCAGCGGGCCCAGGGGGACTGAGGTAATGGGAGTCTTCAGAGCTGAGCTGGTCAGCCCACCCAAGTTGAGGAGTGCACTGGGGGCCAGGACACCCGCTGCCGGTGGCGGCTCAGCTCCACCGGCCGCCCCAGCCTGGAGGGCCTGCTCACCTTCCATGCAAATGCCACTGAATTTACCATAAAAACTGTGTCCAGGGCCTATGAGGTTAGCTGCGGAAACGAGAGGGTGCTGAAAGCTTTTGTTTTTTGGTTCCAGAAAGCTGACAAGGGGTTCCTTGTCTTTGCCTATCCCTTGGATGATAGCGGAGATGTTCTTATTGCTAAGAATTTTCCGCTCCTCCTCACTCAGAGTCATTCGGTGGTCGTGCACGGCATGGGTCACGAACGAGCGGACATACCCAAAGGAGAGCTTGCACAAGAAACACATCAGGATGGGCTTCCTCTTCCCATAGAGCACAAAGCCATCAAATTTGGACAGGTCCACATTGTTGGGAACATCTTTGGATACGCAGGAGCTTTTGGCAGAACCGTCGCTGTTCAGGTAATCCTTGTTGCTTTTGTGTCGCACATCGAAGACGCGGAAGCTGTGCAGGACGGGGCTGATGCCCGCCAGGGCTGAGGTATTCGGGAAGGCCTGGTCTGAGCCCTCAAACCACTTCCCGAAGGATGAGGCTATGTGGAAGGTGTTGATGATCTGTGGGTAGACGGGAGCAGCAGCAGAGGGCTCTCCCTGCTTGGGCAGAGAGTTCGGGAGCAGCGAGGGGAGAGTCCCGCTGCCGCCGGCACCCCCGCTTTGCACCAGCTGGCTGAGGCTCTCCACGATGTAGGCTGAGCCGTCGGGCTGGTAAACGATCTCGCCGGCCAGGTTCTCCACGTCGCTCTCCTCCTCGCCGTCCTCGCTGCTCTCGCTCCCGCTCTCCCCCCGCAGCGGCGGGGGCGGGCGGGCGCCGGCGCAGCGGTGCTCCATGTAGCTCTGCAGGCCGGCGAAGGAGGCCGCGCACTGCCCGCAGCTCACCTCCTTGCCCGCGGGCTCGGCGCCGGGACCCGCCGCGCTGCTCTCGGGGACGCGCTCGGGGAAGGGGACCCTCAGGCTGTCCAGGGGGCTGCAGCTCTCCGCCGCGGGCTGCTCCATGCTGCCGGCCGGGTCAGGGAGGTGGGCGCTGTTGAGATCAGTCCATTGCTGGTGCTGAGGAATGCCGCACCCATTGTCCTTCCCGGGGATGACGGGCGAGTCACAGCCTTCCATGGCAGGGCCGGCACGGAGCGCTCATTGCACCCGGTATGGCTCCGACCTGCGGATGGGGAGAGAAGGAGAGAGGCAGGTGAGTCAGCGTGTTACTGTGAAGACCTCACCACCACGAGGGCTGCTGACCCTGCCCCTCAGGACCAAAGCTGGGGCGCCAGGACAAGCTCCAGGGACAGGCAGCCCAGCCTTGGGGAACGCACTGCTGGGAATGACCAATGGAAACATGTTGGCAGCAGCAACGCAAGAGGCAAACTGAAGCGGCCTGGAAGGTGGCAAAAACCTCTGCCACGTCTTTCCTAAAGGGAGCCAGCAGGAAGGTTGTAGGACCTGCACTGTCACCCCTAAGGCCTTGGGTCTTCAGAAAACAAACAAAAACATCACGGGAATTCTCCGGCTCCCCCTAAGGCAGCTGCCGTTTTCCTGGGCGTTACCCTTCTGCTGATGGCTGGGGAAGCACAGACCCAGCACTGTCACACACGCACCTCAACAGGAGGGCACGTGACCCCGAGCGACTCACAGCGATTTCGGAGTAACAGCGCTCAGTGTGCACAGTGGATTTAACGGCTCTCTTCTGGACAGAGTTTAAATAGATAGATGTCAGCAGAGAAACCAAACAGGAAATTCCAGATCTGACAAGGGTGCATCCTGGGGACTGGAAAGCGGTCAGCCCACCATGCTCCAGGAACCTCCCAGAGATCCTGCAGGGCACAGCCTCTGCGCACAGACTGCTTCCTCCCACCCCTGGGGACAAGTGCTAGGAGCAGGCCCTGGAAGAGGAGGACACCCTTCCCACTACTTCCATTCCGCCAAATCAACACGACTGGAGGATTCCCACCAACTGCCAGGTAGTCAGTGGGCCTGGGCTACTGACCATGGCCGACATCCAGGGCTCCCTGTCACGGTGACCCTTTCTGCTGCATCCGGCCAACGACTCCAGCACTGCAATCCTAAAGGAGTCCTGCAAGCCTAATGGAGCCCTCTTCAGCTCACACAGAAAGTGTGAAGAGAACTGGAAATCTGCCAGAGAATACACGAGCAGTTGCAAAGCTGGTGATGAACCACAGCAGCACTGTGTGAACTACCTGAATAAGTTCAAGCAAAAGAAAACAGTGACATTCAGCGTTTTTTTCTGGTTTCACTATCTCCCAGTTTATTTTCCTTTAATACACAAAGCCATCCACGCTTCTGCTGATTTCTCTAATGTTTGTACTTTCCCTTTACATTTGACTTCTGGTGAAACTCAAAGAAAAAGCTTTTACAACTACTACTGAAGGCAAAGTAATACTCTCAAAGCCCATGTGCAAGGATGCCTGCAGAAGGACACACAGGTGCAACAGAGACACCATCCAGTATTCACACACAACATTCCTCTACAGCAGCTCCAGTCTCACCTTCCCTGGATTCTATGCCATACACAGCTGCCTCTGCAGCTGCACTGGGAATAAGCAGGGATTTGCTCTGCAGTAACAGTGATCTGCTGCACTGAGCAGAACAAGAAGCAAGAGCAGAATCCTGCTGCCAAAAGGCTCCGGGTTCTTAGTCGGCCAGTTTTGTTCCCCTAGCCTAAAATATGCTCCAGCCACGTATCGGCTCCTACTGCACCAGCTCCCTCTCTGGATCATCTGTCCTTAGCTGCGTGTTTTCCTCAAACTGATCCCAGATCCTTCTGTGTTGAGGCTGCACATTCACCTTCCCACAACATGCCTACTCTCTCCCTTTTCACTGCTACTTCTGCACTGGCAACTGCAATCCAAACTAAACCAAAACAGATTCATACAGGAGAAATGAGGAAAAAGAAACTCCATAAGCCTCGTACGTTTGCCAAGTGAAGTTTTAGGAATATCTATGCGGACTTCAAAGCGCAACATGGAATGACAACACCCTACCTATTCTTTTGGACATGGAGCATTGTGTGGGCCAGCACAGCCAGCTCCTGGGACACACAGGCAGGTGAGACACAGCCAGGGTCACAGCGGTTTTGCCATCAAGAACTCCTGACTGGCAGGAGATGCCTGACTGACAGCCAGGCTGGAAGGGTTAGCAGGGCTGGAGGGGCGGGAGGGTTAACAGCCTGATTGGAAAATCAATGTAATAAATGCTTGGTAAGTTACAGGAACATGCGGGAAGAGGAGGCCGCGATTGATAAAGGACTGCAGCTTTGATGCTGCACTGGGGACTTGTTTATTGACAGGAAAGCCAATCTCTCTCCCGGCCCGGCCAGGCAGACCCGCACGCTCCAATTAATTGGTGGGCTTTTCTGCCTTGGCTTGCTTTAACAGCTCTCCCCCACTCACTCCAAGTTAACCAGCTCAAGATGTGCTATGCCAAAGGAATCTTCTCTCCTCTCCCTTTCCTCAACACAGAGGAGCTCTTAAAGGGCATGTGGAAAAACCCAGAGCCAAAATGGCCAGCCCAAGCTCTGGACACAGGCTGAGCCCCTGCACAAGCGCAAGCTCTTCTGATGGTTCAGTCACATCAGAGCTGTTCCTGCAGGGAGCACGAGGCATGAAAATATTTGTTTCTGTTCACACAGAAGCTGCAGGAACCATGTCTTTAAACTGAAAAGAGCAATTTCCCTGCTAAAGCAAACCAGGTTCTAAGCAAGAGCACAATGCAGTTATTCATCCACAATTGGGCCCTGCGCCTTCCACCACCCTGGACCGTCCCTAGGCCACCTGTGTGGGGACAGACACAGTGTGTGAGAGCTCAGATGGACACACAGACAGTGGTGTGCTCCACACGTCCCATTCGCTCCCCCTGCCGCCCTCTCTGCTCTGTTTATCAGCCAGTCAATAAGAAAAGGTAGTTCTTACTTAAGGAGGCAGAAGTCAACTCGTCAGGTCGATCAGCACTCTGTCTGTAAACATGGTTTCCCGTAAAATCAATGAACTCCAGTTACACAGAGAACAGCCTGAGTGCCAGAGACTCTGCGCTCTCACACCACCCCAGTGGCAAAGAAGGGCTCTCCTGGTCCCTTCTGCAGCCTCACATCCCACCACTGCCATGCCCACCTTGCCTCTGGCCCACGGCCCATCCCAGCCCCAGCCCCGTCCTCACAGCACCACTGCATCTCACAGTCCCTTGGAGCCGACGTGGGACCAGCCAAGGCAGCGCAGGCACCACGGCGGCCCGGAACGGAGCCACGCCTGGATGGCAGGTGGCAGGTGACAGCACACCACTGCGTGCCCCACGCGTTCCCACCAAGCAGGCCTGGCAGCTGGCAGCCACGCTGTGCAGAACACGCGTGGAGTCAATCTCTGCGTCCCCGTCATCTCCTTCCGGCCCCCAGCCCCATCCTCACAGGGACAGACATTCCATCTTCCAGCGAGGAGTGGCTGGTGCTAAAGCAACACCCTGCAACCCCTGGCAAGCTGGGGGCTCCTGGGCACCCCCGGCCTGCAGCACCAGGCTGCTTCCTCCCCTGGGGATGCTGGCAGTGGCGCGGGCAGCAGGGATGGAGCGGGAGGGAGGAGGGGGCTCCTGCTGTTGCCCAGGCTTCCCGAGAATTAAATATGAACAGCCGTGCTGTGTAATTTTAAATTGTTAATTAGCACAGGGTTAATTAGGCGGCCCTTTCACAAGAGGCTGTTTGGCAGTAAACCAAGACTAGAAGCAATGAGGAAGGAGGAAAACAAAAGGAGAAAGCGACAGTGAGAAACTGTTCCCTCAGCTAATGACCCACATGGCACCATGGAAAAAAGGGCGCTGAGGACAGGGAGCAGATACACACAGATGCATTACACCCACAGCCATCACCTGGCCGACGGCCCCTGTGGGCTGCCCTCCCTCTGCCCAGCCGCATGGCACAGGGAAGTGCTCAGGCCCTCAGTCAGCTCCAGGGTGCCAGTGGCTCAGGAAAGCCAAAAGAGACAGAGATGGGAGGACAAGGACAGCACAGGACTAACGGTGTGCTCTGACACTCTGCCCACACCCCTCCTCACACGCCCAGCCTGGCCTTCTGCAGCGTCCTCAGAAGTGCCCGGCAAGTGTGGTGTCCAGGTCGGCCAAGAAGTTCCTGTCTCAGCAATGGCACTTGATTACACTTGTTCCAGCCTGAAAACTAGGGATTGACATACCAAAGGTCAGCGAGCAGCCAACTCAACTTCATGGTCATAGAAACACGGAATAACTTGGGAAGGGACCTTGGAGATCCCTGGGAATGGGTATGCTCAAAGCATCCAAGAGCAGGAGCCCAGGCAGGGGGTGCAAGGCAGCCACCATGACCCTCTGAAGTGGTGACACAATGAATCTGGAGCATCAAAGCTTTCCACGTCGCCTCCCTGCACCTGGCGTGCTACACAGCACTCGGGTAGCACTTAGGAAACTGCAAATGGAAAGACATGATAAAAATAATTGCCTAGGATCAAGAATTCAAAAATTAAGGAAGAACAGAATGTATGTTGCCAAAGCAACTTTAATTTTGCTTCTTTATGCATATGAATTATGATGCTGCCTGCAATTAGGTGAGCACACGCCGCCTCACTTGGCAAGCAGGACGGTCACAGAAGAGGGTAAAACAAGGTGGCAGGAGCATGTTGTCACTTTATGTGATTTCCACAGCAGCTGCTATCACACAAATATGCGAAGAGTTACTTCCTAGACTAGAAAGATCTTTTCAAATTTCCTCAGCAACGCTGGCTGGAGATTCGAGTGGCAATATCAAGAGTTTCAATTCCCAGTTCCGTAAAACGCTTCAATCTTTTAAGTTAAACAGAAGACACAGACCCCAGCTCTCTCACATTCATTAAGGTGCCAGGAAGCAGCAAGATACCTGCCAGCCTAAGGGAAGTGCTGAAAACCCTGCAAGAAGACTTGAGATATTAGGATAAAACAGTACTTATATGCCAGAACCTGAGCATAACAGGGAATGTGGATGCACAGTGTGAAGAATGATTTCTAGTTGAGGTTTTTTTACCAGCATTTTACAACATCGGTGCCTTGGGATTCCTCTTATGCAATTCCTAACAAAAAAAAAAACAACCCTGAAAATATTGGTATTTATTTGCCAAGTTCAACATTTTAATGCAGCAATTACAAACTAATTTTTCCCTTTCACATAGCAAGTCATATTTTGCACCTCTCCAAGGGAGACCAACCTGTATTTTGGCACACACCCTGATCACACTGGAGTTGTCTCACTGGCAAACACGGTCTGAGGAGCAAAATACCAGTCTTGCCCAATCCTGAACACCTGACATCTCTCTTCTGCAGTGAGGCTATACCAACCAAAAGCCCAAGCTCAGTTCTGACTTCTTCCAGCGTTCTGCTTGGTGCCAGACTGTTTCCATCTGGACACATGGCCACGTCCAAAGTCTCTGCAGCGGGAGCAGAATTAACAAGCCAGCCCCGCCTGCTGGCGGAAGAAGCATCCAAACAACATTGACCCATGGGTTCCAAAGAGTCTTGGGGCTGCAAGCCCTCACAAGCTGGTCGGTTATCCTGACAAAGCCAAGAATTCATAGAATTGAAGAATCATTTGGGTTGGAAAAGACCCTGAAGATCATCAAGTCTAACCATTAACCCAGCACTGCCAAGGCCACCACTAACCCACGTCCGCAGATACCACATCTACACGTCTTTTAAATTCCCTCCCTGGGATGGTGACTATACCACTGCCCTAGGCAGCCTGTGCTAGTGCCTGACCACCTTTTCAGTGAAAAAATTTTGCCTCTGTTGGAAGTATCAACACTATGAGCTTTCCCCTCTGAGAGATTCTAGCCCATGGATCCTGAAGGGCCCAAGGTCCCAGAAGGGGGTGACGTGGTACACAGTGGTCTACTGAAAGAGAAGATCCATCAGGCACCTCAGAAGGACAGGACGGTCCTCCCCCAGCAGGACGCCAGCCGAGTGGAGGGGTCACTTTGGGCAGCGCTCCAGCTGACAGCACAAGCGCCGCGTGTGCTCGCTGGCACGGCCATGGGCCGAGGCTGACACGGGGCTCACATCCACGGGCACAGCCGGCCCCTCAGATCTTCCCGGCACCATTAGCATAAACAGCTTTTCAAGCAGCAGGAAGCAAAGGAAACGCTGAACAAAGCAGGGCTGAAAGCTGCAGGGCTCAAGCACTTGGCATGAAACTGAGAGAAAGGGGCTCCTTGAAAAGGTGAACCTTCCACATTATCCACATTTTCCCTCTGTCCTTCACACCAGCTAAAACTGAGCCAATGGGAGTAACACAAGTCAGGCAGCTTTTCAGAAGGCATTTTGTTATGAACTATTATTCCAAGTTTGCTGATCCCTTTGAGCCAGCTACTGCACTACACACAAAAATACTTATCTAATCTTCAGCCTGCTGCCATTGAGAGGGGAGTGATCCCAAGCAGGACCAGAAGGCTTTCCATGAGCAGCTGGGGACAAGAGCGCTTATTCCTTCAGGAGATGATTCTTAGCACTAAGAACATTTTGCAGCAGAGGTAAACTGGCTTCAGTTACATTTCTCTCTACACAGCAAACTGAAGCACTTGCTTAGCTCATACATGACAGGGCACTCACACGCTCCCAGGGCATGGAGCTTGTTCTCCGGTTCTGCAGCATCCTCTCCTCTTGAGTAGGACACTACAGAAGTTCCAGGTTTTGTTTCAAAACGTCACACATCTCACAATTCTGCCGTTGCGCAACTCACCCGTTTGCTCCAACCCCGAAATCTTTCTTGTTAAATGCTGTTCCCAGCCTATGCTGCTGCATAAATAACTACATTTGCATCTGGTTTGCGTTTTTGGTGCACCGTTGTTGATCCAACTCCAAAACCAATCAAAGAGCTCCTGAGGACAAACTGCCTCGCTCTGTCACACAGACCCCACAGCCCCCCAGGTTCCCCCAAGCCTCAGGAAGAGGGCCATGCTTGTCCCCCCATTTTTGTCATGCTGCAGCTTGTCCTGTCCAGTGGCTCACACCAGTTCCAGCTACCACAACTCTGTCTGGGCCCCATGTCCCTCCATGGAGGGCAGGAACATCCACAAGACATTGCACTGGGCAACCCCTACCCCTGCTGAACCCCTGGTAATGCTTGTGAACGGAGAAGTCCTGAAATGCTCTGAGTCTGCAGTCCTGCCACATGGCTCTGGGATCAGACACAGCCAAGCCTCAGGGGCCCGGCCGGAAGAGCTGCTGCTCCGCTGCCAGGCTGTGCTCCACAGCCGTGCTGCGCTCCACACACGCAGGCTCACGCGACAAACCCTGCCAATGCTCCTTCCTCCCACAGATTCACCCAAACAACATGTGCACTCCAGACTAGTGTCAAGGGCCAAGCCAAGGCTAAGAGCTAGACTCATACGTCATGCAGATCTCCTCTGCCAGGGCTCGGATCCAGTCCTTGTTAGGAAGCAGACTCGCTGCGACATTCTGGGCTCATTTGCTCTTTCCCACCCTTTGGGAAAGCCGATGCTTTGGATCGGGAGAGCAGGCTTAGAGGTATTAGGTCATTCTGTAACCATTCCACTGGCTGCTCAGACAAACACCATGGCTGATACGTCAGCTCTGAACTGCACACTGGGGTTGCACAGTCCCATCGCAAAGGTCACTGGGATATCTGCTCACACCAGCCATTCATGTTTCAGTATAAACACCAGTTACAGCCGTGTCACTGGAAGATAATCTAAAAAACTCCTAAAACAGGTAAAGAAACTTGCTGGTGTAGCTGGGAAACCGCCCCATTTGGAGCATCCTTTAGGCCAACTTTCAGCAGATCCAAGTGGTCCCGTACTCCTGTAAACAGCATCCACATTTGTTGCTTCCAAAACAACACCCCACTCCAGACTTTATATACAGCCTAAGCATGTTCCTTATCTGGCCAAAATAAACCCTCCTGATTGTAGCAACCATCAGGAGTCAACACCTACGGACCACTTCACAGCTCAAAGTCTCAAGTTCACGCTCTCCGTGTGCACAGCACGCAGTCCCTCCATCAGCTGCTACATCCCTGGTGCACCTCACAACCACCACCTGTGAAACTTTTAATCACCTGACACAGGAGAGCTGACACAGATCCAGGTAAATGAGGATTCCAAAGGATGTGCCCGATGCATCTGCAGGCACTTGCAAGTCTCGTGAGCACCATTTGGCAGCACATTGCGAGGGACGCAGGCATCTTCGGAGACGAGGGAGGAAGTTGCTGAGCGCACGTCTCCAGACCTCCAGGACTGAAAGCGTTACTCGGCTGCCTGGCCTCTTGCTAATTGTGGGTTTTATTTTTATTTCCTATTACCCTCTTGCACGCCTGATGAGATTATCTTACCGGAACTGACACAGCTGGAGGCTGCAACCATACATGGAGCCTCTCAGGAGGCAATGCAATTTTATTTTCATTGATCAGGAATCAGCAGGGCAGTAAATGATGGGAAATTCCATTAGGAGAAATACCGGGCCACAAGACCCAACTATCTAGGTACAACCAAATCCCAGAAAGTCCCATCCTTCCTCAAAGCCCCATCGGGATGTGGACAGCAAATCATCTTTCTTCCTCCCAAAATGGAGTCAGCTACTAACCTGATATTCCTAATTGCCGCCTGCGCTGCCAGAAGCGGAGGCAATGCTGTCAGAGCACCCCCAAGGGCTCACTTAGCCCAGACAGTGCCTCTGGTAGAGCCAGCAGTGCCCGGCTGCCCCAGCTCAGCCCAGCAGCTGCTGCAGGGCCAGGGCTGTTTCCCAGCATGTGCCCATTCCACAGTCTTTGTTCTCACAGGCCAGGCAGGTGCGAGTGGTGCCGGCATGCCAGTGCCTCAGCCAGTCCCAGCAGAGCCAGGCGAAGCCAAGGAGATGTCCAGTGCATGGTCCCATTTGGGGCCCGAGGTGCCAGTAAAGCATCACAGCGTCACTGCAGAGAGCAGCCCTCCTTCTCCAAGGGACACTGTCTCAGGGCATGCAGGAGTCTGGGAGCACACAGGGATCTCAGGGAACCCCCGTTCTGACAGAGCACCACACATCACACAACACTATTACAAGCCCGAACTCCTCTGAGCCCAAACTGAGAACCATATATCAATCCTTTTATTTTAAACTCCCACCTCAAACAGGATATGCACTCAATCCCTCGCTCCTGGATCAAAATCCCACCATCAGGTCTCTGATTCAAAGCTGGGTTTGCCCCATCCTGCTGTCCCTTGCTGCACACACCTGGGTGACAGGTGAGCCCAGAGCCCCCTGGCAGGATGGCCAGAGCCGCCAACAGCGCACGGGTTAACGGGAGCTGACCGTGGCACAGTTGTTAAGGTGATCAATACCAGTGAGATACTAAAGCAGCGTAAGCCACGTTATTGACTGCCAAGCAGATGATAAAACTGTTTATTATGATAATTGTGGGGTGCCTGCAAGGTGCTCCTAGTGCAGTCTTACGCTTTTTACCAAAATAAGAATTGCCACAGCATCACCTGTCTGCAGCCCCCTTGCCCCAGGGAGACCCTCACACTGCTGTGCCCACACTCTGACCCCAAGCCACCTCCACAGCCCAGCTACCACTGGGATGGAGAGGGTCACATTACCAGATGCAGTCCCTGAACTGTTTATCTCACACACACCCAGATCAAGGCTTACTCCTACAGCCGCTGTGCACCTTCTGCCGGAGCACCCATTCCAGGGAAAACAGAGCTCAAACACCAAAACCTGTAACTTCCGTTCTGGATCCTCCTCCTGATCAGCTGAAAATTAAACTCAAGTTCCCACTCTGAAACATCTCCTTCAGTATTTCAATTACTTTTACCTGTACTCTGGACTTTGCACAGTTTCCTACATCCTTTTAACAAGATTTAACAGAATTTATCCCTTCAGGACCCAAATTCTTGTGCAATGCATTAGGAATTCTTTTTGTGAAGACTAAACTCTGGATACACTCAGTGTGGAAGATCCAGCAGGTGTATGTGCATGCAGCCCATACCTCAGAACAGGTGACACACTGCAGTTTGTCACCTGCCACCGCGTGTCTGCAAGGCCAGCAGTCGATCTGCCAGCACAGAGCAAGGCAACATTTTGATTCTGAAGTAATTTCAAATATCAAAATAGTTTATCTTGGATTAAACTCAGAAACGTGTATGCCCCAGCCTCCAGAAGAGAAGCCAAACTGCCCGATGGGATATGCTCTGGCAAAAGCATCTACTGCTCCTCCATCTGAAGGAGCAGGAAGGAACAGAGGCTGTAACACACCCGGGGCTCCATTGCCACCACAGCCAAGTGACAGCTGAAAATGAGTTTAACAAGGGCTGAAGCTCCAGGGTTCTGTCAGCAGCTCCATGGGCAGTAATTAAGGAGTATGGGTCCCATTACCTCCCAGTACAGACAAGGCTCTGACAGCTCCATCTCAGTGTTAACCTCAAGGACCATTCGCCATGGGCTGCAGGCAGCACCCGGTGCCACCTCCACTGCCTTGGCTGGCTGCTCCTGTGCAGCTGAATCGCCTTCTCTAACTAATCACTGGTGACATCTGCAAAATCAACTTTACACAAGCAGCCTTACTGTGGACTGGCCTCAAACTGGACAAGACCACAGGAAGTGCTTCTGGCTAATGCTCTGGCCCTTCCTCCTTCTCTTAATGCCTTCTCTTGTCAGGACTGGAATAATCCACCTACTCCTTGTTGTATCCCCCTCATCCCCCTATTCCTTGGTGCCTCCTACCCCACTAAAAGATGCCACTTCTTCCATGAGCATGGCCAGCCAAAGACCCTCAAGCCAAATTTTTCAGGGTGAAAGACAAAACCCTACACCTGCAAAACTGCTTTATCCTTCCATGCTGAATCAAACCCTTCTTTCTCAGCTGCTCTTTCCCATGCACATCTGTAGTGCAGGACATGGTGAGGATGGTGTCACACCTCTCCAGCTCACTTGCAGAGCAGTGAGAAGGATAGTGAAGGAATTGACAACACAACTGAACCCAGCACTCCAAGTGGCAAGCATGTCATGCCACACAGCCACACAGCCTTACAGGCTGAAGATTTGGACATGAGCTTCTACAATTTGTCCCCTCTCAGCCCAAACACTGGTGATAGGCTGCAGAGCCCTATGAAACTTATCCCAGAGGTCTTGAAGAGCTGGGGCTGCTCGTTCAAACTCTCATCAGTGTATCAGTTATAAACAAGATTAAAACAATCCCTTCTTATTAAAATCTAGACAAGGGAGAAGATCTCCCTCTCTGCCACCCTTCCAATGAGCCATCATCCATCAGGGTTTTCCCCCTCCTGTTCTAGAACAACACTCTAGAAAACAATCCAGTGTCTTAAACAATTCTGTTCTCTCCTCCATACAAGTCCTGCCCCCACCCCTCCAGCTCTGCAGGGAGAGGCAGCAGGTGCTCTGAGGTGGTGCCGGCTGCAGGGCTGGGTGCACCTCCGTGCTTTATCCAGAGCCATCCCTGGTTGTTCATGCAGCAGGAGGCACCTGGGATCTGGTCCCCTTCCACAGCCCCCCTGGACCTGCAGCTGTGAAGACACAACTCACTCTCCTCCTGCAGAGAAGGCAGGGACAGCAGATTGGGACCCCAGTGGCACTTACTTTTCTTGAAAACATCTGTTTTCATTATCACTATTACTTTTAATTAGCACTTTACAGCAGCCCTGAGCCCTCCCAGCTGGAGGAGAGCTCTGCTCCTAAATGAACAATTAGAAGGTGCACTAAGGGATTTTTTTTCTCATCTTCAGAACCCAGTTTTTCAGCAGAGCTCAAAGACAAAATGTCTGGTTAAAGGTGCTCCCTTGAAGAGGTCTTTTCAGGCACAGCTCAAAGCCTGCAGGTCACCTAGGGATCCCTATGGCGTGAACGGCCACTGAACTCAGGAACCTGAAACACTGAACTGATTACTAACGTCAGGGTCTTAACACCTTTACCCTCATTGCTCACTGAATGGCCTCCTCTTCCTCACCCGGCCACAATAATTACGCTGCAGAAAATCAAAGACTTTAATGCCCATATCACTCGTGCAAGGCCCCTGCTCAAGAGTTCAGGCCAAGCACAAGCTGAAAGACAGAGCCCTATTAAATGCATAAGGAAATAGGTCCCTATGAAGCATAATTACTAGAAACATGGACTCCTGATCAAGTGCTGCTCTGAAACCCGGCAATGAGAAACATCCACATTAAAGCCCCCAGAGACGGCCTCAGCCATTCCAAAGAAAGCAGAAGGACAGAGAGGTGAAGTGTCAGGATGAAAGGGCTGTCCCAGGGCCACTGCTGCCATCCCAGCAGCCCTGCGAGTACAGCACCCACAGACTCCAGCCTTTAATTAGGAACAAGCCACGAAGATCCAAAACTCTTTAGCCAACACTGATGAAAACCTCACCTCTTGCACCCCTTGCTATTCCCTCAGCACTGTCACTGCACTGCTCCCAAAGCCACATAACTCAGCTGTCCTTGGGGAGCCCCCAACCCCAGCGCCCACTCTGCCCCACCAGGGCAGAACATGGAAAGGCGACCAAGAAGCTTCCCCCTCCGCATCTCCAAATCCTTGCATCCCACAGAGTCCCACTGCAGCCGCCCAGCAGCGCTGCATTCTCCACCTCCCAAGTCTGGACTCGGGATATGAGTCTTGTGTTCAAGAGAGCATTCCAGAACCATTCTAGAAATCCTAAAGTCGGATGAATGACAAGGCTTACAATATTACAATTTCCACTCCAATTTGGAATCCTCTAAGTCACCCAGGTTCCCCTACGGTCCATAACATTTTCCTTCCTCCTCACCATTTACAGCCAGCACTGAGTTAAATTCCATGGCAGTGAATTTCATATAAGTGTCAAATAAATGTTACTTAATTATTTAACCTCTGATTACACCTCCTGCCGTGGAAAGTTTACTTAAGCTGCTCAGGTGGGACGTGGTTTGCAGTGTGCAGCCTGTGGTAATGGACAGGAAGATCAGCACCAGAGAATCCCTTGGCTTGCCCTGGAGCCCAGAGAGCCCGGCTGGAACAGCCAAACCCACGTCCACCAGCACTGTGTCCTGCACGCGCCCGGAGCACTCCCAGCGCCAGCCCGCAGCCCCTGCCCTCCCACCCACACCCTTGGCATCCATGCTTGGCAACAGCAGTGTTTCTGTTCAGCACTGGCAACCTCGTAAGGACTGTGAGCCTCTGCTGAGCTCTCCAACAGCAGTCTCCATAGAAGGGGAAGCAAATGCCTCCAGTGCCCAATGGGCCCAGATACCAATCAGACCACAACACAACACGGGGGAAAATGACACAAAACAATTAATTCTTGGCTCCTTGTTTTAGCTCTGGGCGAGGGAAGGTGCACAACAGAGCGAGAGGAGACTGGAACAGACAGAGACTGGGATGTGCTCCAAGAGCCCCAGGGGCAACAGCGCTGGCTCCCAACCCCACAAACACAGGGCTGCTCTCCAACAGGTGAGGGCTCCAACAGGTGAGGGCTCCAGCAAGCTCCTGGGCAGAAGTAACAGGAAAAAGCCTCTATAGCAAGATTTAGTCTGACTTTTCCATGCAAAACCCCTTTGAGAGAGAACAGGGCTGAGCCATATTTGATAAATCCATCTTCTTTGACCAGGTCTGTATGTAGGTAGGAAAGGAAGAAACTGATTCAACGAGTCAAATGATGTGCATGCTGGAGCTGGCAATGGAAGGCACGAGAAGAGAATGACATGAGAAACTGTCCACTTCTACATCACAGCCCATCTGAAAAAGAGGCTTGAGATCCAGTCTTCATTTCCAAAGGCAGCTTCTTTCTTCCTCTTAATCTAAGTTCCAAATAGCAAAGACGTGCGACACTCTTGCCTAAATCACACTCCACTGCTAGCCATGCCTGTGTGCTCCAGGGACAACACAACGTGACTATGTATGTACGGTGACCACGGCCAACACTCCTGACAGTGGCAGAAGTCAGACAGGTCATCTTTACCAAATGGGAAAAAACAAAAATCTCTCAGTCATAAAATAGTCCAGAACAATGTGAACCTTTTCCAAGACTTGCAACTTCATTACTGCATACCAACGAAGATGCATTTACTCTCTAACAGTTTCCTCAGGAAAACCGAGGACTCACTGGTCCAACTTAACCATGTACTGTACCAGAATATGAATGCTTGATTTTATTTTAAAAAATATAAAAAGGGGCAATATACAGGGCAACATGAGCAGAGGTTTAAGAGAAAATTCAATATGGTAAATACCAAGTCACTTAAAAAGAGCTCGAACAGAAATTAAACGGGAAAATTGTTCCTTATTTTTCTTTCAAATTCAAACCCCTAAATGCAAAGTGATTTTTCTTTCAAAAACAAAACCCCAATTGGGAAAAGCTTAATTATGAAGGCCTTTTTCAAAGGTTTGTGGCAGAGGACACATGAAAGGATAGGGGAAAATAAAGAGTTTGATCTGCAGAAAGATACTGGTCTGCATCGCAACAACCCACTTGCAGCTTGTGCCCACCCAGGGCTGCGGGGTGATGCTTCACCCCGCCACCCAGGCTGCCACCTCAGAACAATGTCCATCTGCGGCCCCTTCCTTTCCCTTGCTCCTCTCTGCCCAGCCACAAAGAATGAACTCATTTACCCAACAAGTCTCTAACAGACAAACTCCTTCCCCCCCACATCCCTCCCCCAGGGCCAGGAGCAGCAGCAGGCACCCTGCCACCAGCACGTGCTGACAAGGTTTTAATTACTTGGGTGAAGGAGGATAAGGAGATATCTCCAGGAAGCCAGGCCTAAAGGAATCATTACTCATCCAGCCCAGCCTCTGGAGCATCAAAAGCTGAGTGACTGACTCTCCATCAGCTGATCCAAGAGGATCAGTCCAGAATGGAGGCTCAGAAGTAGCCCTGCACACTTTTTCACAGCTCTACACTCTGCTTACCAATAAAAATAGTAAACACATGATTTTCAAGCCATAGGTTTCTACAGGCATGTCCCTGAGCTTTCTGAGCTTCAGGGTCCTCCTCAAGGTCCTTCCCCTCATCCTCAACTGAATTCAGGTCCTTCCTTCTCAGTGACACAGTGAGCCAAACTGTAGCAGGAGGAGTTGGAGCCCAACCAGCTGCCATTTGAGCTTCGGGCTCCATGGGGACATAAAATCAGCCATCAGACCTTTGAAAACCTGCCCAGCCCATGACGGCAGTGTTCAGGGGAGTACACAGCCACAGATGATGCCAGACCCTTTTCCGGGCTCCCTAAAATCTGCCCCTCTGTATGCATCCACACACCATCTCCTCAGAGCTCAGCCCCATCTGCTCCTTGCCCCCAGCTCTTCAAGGGATGCGACAAGCTGAAGACATTTTATAAGTAACATTTCCTTAACTCTATTGCCTAACCCATTTCCTAACATGAACCACCCACTGCCATAGATGATCCTATGGATGACTCTCCATCCTACTTAAAACATCTCTCAGAGCCACAGTAAACGCCAGCATTGAAGATATAGCTGTGAACAAGCTACTCAATTACAATAAAATTTTAACACGCCACAGAAAGTGGGAACAAGAAGGAAGAGGAAAACTAACCCTATATGACTAGCTTTTTCCCAAGAGACACAGGTCTGGAAAACATATCAGCTTGTGTTTTGCAAACACAAATGCACATTTTCTGTAAGATACATGGACACCTGGGACCTCTGAACAGCCAGGTATGGGGGTGAAGCATTAGCCCCTCCGCCCTGACTTGCCCCACACAGGGGCACCTGCCCTCAGAGACACCAGAGGTGCAGGAAGGTCCGTGGGTTTGCAGAGTGAGAAGCAAGAAGCACTGCTGGCAGAACTCTGGCAGCCAGGGAGCGGCTGCTCCTGGCAGCGGTCACGTGAGACAGAGGTGCTCAAAGCAGAGCTGCAAACCAGTTCCCTTTTCTAAAGGAGAGATGATCTCAGCAGCAGCAACTGTCTGGCACAAGAACTGTGAGGCTGAAGGCCTTGGCGGGCAGTCCTACCCTGCCTGAAAGCAAATGTGAAGACTCTGACTTTCCCGAGGACATAAGGGAATTTCCAGGCTGTGACTACACCTGCTCTGCTGAAGCCACACATGCAGGAAGCCCTGAAGATCCAACCAAAAACTGGAATTAGAAGATCCCCTGTGTCTCCCAGCTGCATCTTCAGGCAGTGAAATGGTGCAGCTGGCTGTGCTAGTCATGAAGTAAGATTAGCTTTCTGGTATCAGCCTGAGTCAGAGGACAACCCTTGGGGCAGTCCTGAGTCTAAGATCCTCTGATGAGGAAGAAGCTGATGCATCGTGGACTGTCACATCACCGGTGCTGGGGTCCAAGATGACAGTGACTGATTTTCTTTTTAATCATAAGCTGCAGTTGCCAGAATTACCCGTCACAGCCACAGCTCAGACTGCGGATCAAGCAGCGCTGGCGCTGGGAGCTCCTGCAGGAATGAGAGCTGGTGCCCGTCAGGAGCCAGCACGCAGGGAGCGAGCCAGCTTTCACAGGCCAGGCACAAGGGAGCTGCTCAGGAACCACCTCAGAAGGGCGCACGGCAGGAGGCACCAGAACACACAGTGGGACAACCATCCCTGACCCTGTGCACCGGAAATCACAGACCACAAATTCAAAGAAATTCATCAAGCAGTAGTAAAACGAAACAAAAGTAAAAGGAAGAGCAGGACAAACCGCCAGGGCAGACCCAGCTCTGCTGGCTGTGCCAAGGAGCTCCCCACCCACCCTAGTGCTCATGCTCTGCCCTGCACAACACAGCTGGTGCTGAACACGCCAAAAGAAACCTGTGGCATAATGTGGGGTCTCTTTGGTCCCGACCTACTGCTGCCTCCCAGCCACCTCCAGCAGTGGGACTGGGACAGCCCTGCAGAGGAATGCCTGCTTTGGGACGACCTGCGCTCTTTCAAAGGTTTCAGTAATAATCATCTACTTCATTTCCGTTTCCATTATTCTTTATATGAATTTACTTCTCGTTTAAAGACTCAAATTCAAGTGTAGAGAAAAGGCAAATCGTTACCTTCCCTTTGAACCCCAGGGCACAGCAGCATGGCACTGTCCTCTTCCCACCTCACACCTGGCTCTCATTCCGGTGGCACCTGCGAGCACTGTGAAGTAGCCACAAACAACTTCAAGTTCAACTGCTTTCTCAGCTCCATCAGCCAAGAATGAGTCTTTCCAAACTAGAACCACCCAGGTCCAGAATGCCCCCACCTTTCTTGAGGGAGACTAAATGGGAACCGGGAGTGCAACAGCCCAAGGACAGACCTGCTGCTGTTCCAGAGAGGTATGAAGGAGCCACCCCAAAAGCAGCAGCACCCAGAGCCAGGGAGATCAGCTCAGACAACTGAAACCCACCAGCATACACAGAACTGCTCCACCCCCAGGGGACCATTCACCTCAACCTTCAAGATACCTTCCCCTCCTCTGCATTTTCTCTTAATGTTTCATGATTTGAGCTAAAAATAGCAGCTGTCATGGAATCACAGACCGGGTTGGAAAGGACCTTAAAGCTTAGCTCATTCCATCCCCTGCCATGGGCAGGGACACCTTCCACCAGACCAAGTTGCTCCAAGCCCAGTCCAACCTGGCCTTGGACACTTCCAGGGATGGGGCAGCCACAGCTTCTCTGGGCACCCTGTGGCAGGTCCTCATATCTAATCTAAATCTACACAATCTAAAACAATTAAGAATACCCGAGTACATTTTCGACAGGTTCAACATCAGATATTCGCAATCGTCCATCAGCTCAGGAACTATGCTGGGTACAGACAGCAAATAGCTGTGCTCAAACAGGGCTGGGGAGACACCGCCGTGGGGTTTATTTCCATCCTAACACAGAGACCTGGAAGTACTGTGAAGGCAAGAATAACAAAAGAGAGAGCAATAAATGAAGACCAGGATCAAACATAAAGTGCATTTATCAAAGACACAATGTGAAAACTAACCCTGTGTCTCACTTTACTGAAAGAACTGCCCCTTCTTCCACACTGCACTGGGGAGTTGTGCTGGAGAGGATGGGCAATAGCTATGATCTAAAAAAGGCAGAAAACTAGGCCAAGAGCAGCTGACACCAAAATGATGGAAAGAAAATACTGCCCTGGATAAAGGTTTCCCCTCTTGAAAGGCCATGGGAGCCTTTGCACTAACATCACTGCTGGCCTTGCTGCCAATCAGCAGAGACCACCGATCCTCGATGAAATTAAATTGAGAAGCGCATCCAACACACTGGAAGACCAGAATGTTACACAGGAAAAAGCGAGGATTTGAGGTCTAGAATAATAACAAAGCAACTAAATCCAAGGTTATGACAGGGAAACTCTGAGTTTCTGCAGTAAATTCAGGGTTTACCAATTGGGAATTACACAGAAGGAGACAGACTAATGCGCTGGTCAGGATGAACCAAAGGATGCAGCTGGACAAGTGGCAAACATGATCTCCAGGATGTTGCTCAGATTGTTTGTGGAGACAAGGAAGCAATAAATGGCACATTAATAGCACTGAAGGTCTCAGCTGGAACAACAAGTATGACTGTGACCAAATTAGAGAGAACACCTGAGCCAGGAGCAGAAGGGGAGCTGCAGGCAGAGCAAGTGCTGGGGCAGACGTTCTCCAGCACAAACCCAAGGTTTCAAGCCCCCAGCCCTCCTGTGTCAGGCAGCTGGCGCATGCTACCCCACGGTGCCCACACACTCATCTGTCCTGCGTAAGTAACACTCCTCCATTTCCTCCAAGCTGAGCTTCTGGGATACAAACTCTGCAGCCCTCACGCAAGCCTTGGGCCTCGCTAATGCCAGCGCAGGAGAGGCTTACTGGTTTGTAAGTTAACTTTCCTACTTTTCCCTATTTATTTCTTGGGAAGAAAGGTAAGAACAACAGGCTACAGTTGACTGTGCCATTTATTATGCAACTGTTTGTCAGCTGATATTTGTGTTCCAGCAAGGCAAGGACCAGATAAGTGATGCCTTGGAGCTGCCCTCCCTTGCTGGAAATGCGCCGAGGAGCTGCTGGGGTTCACCGAGCAGGTCATGACCCAGCTGTGACACCCGTGAAACTGCTGGGCTCCCCCAGCCTCTCCTACCTGCATACATGCTCACTGCTCACACTGGTACCTGCCACCACATGCTCCTCTACAGCTACAGAGCAGCATGTGTGAGCACAAGCTTTCTAAATTTAGCCCTGCTTCTTCCTGCTCCAACCTCTCCTTCCACAGCGCAGGAATAATGGTGGCAATCTCTTCTGGCAGCAAGCAGAACTAAAAGGATTAATCTGCTACATCTCTGTAAAAGTACTCCAATAATTAAGAGGAGCAACTGCTGAACAAGATTAGCAATAGACTAGAACAAAACAGAGTAAGCAATAGGGACCTCTACAAAAGCACGCTCCGAGGTGTCACACCTGCCATCCCAGCCATCCAGCATCCCAACAGAAACGCCTGCAGCTTCACCCTCCACTGAGGTTCAACGAGCACTGGATGCAGACATGTCCTACTCTTTCTGCTCCCCTCCGTCATGGGCCACTGCTGCCCTGGTTACACTCTCATCAAATCTATTTTTGTATTTTTTTTTTGCCTCAGTCTTTGAAGTGTCTGAAGGAAGCAGTATTGCCAAAATGTGGAGTGATCGGGTCCCCAGAGATCTCTGGGTAGACTCCTGGCCACACCATGTCCCAGCTCTGGTTACAGCCGCCACACACAGCAGTGAGTTCTGGGACAGGCACCTGCTGCTTGTTCTGGCTCTGGACTGCAAACGGGAGCACCGGCGTTGGGACGAGAGCCTGGCAAGGCAGGGGGACAAGCACACCGTGCCCAGAGCGCCCTGGCAGGGCGGGCCCATTCCCAGCCTCGGCAGGCTGATACCTGACTGGCTGCCAGCAGAGCCACACCATCCGCCCCGCGCTGGGCCGCAGGCCACCTGCACGGCAGAGCCTGCTTCAGCAGGAGTCTGGAGACACTGTGCACGTCCCCATGACGTCCGCACTCTCCTCAGAGAGCTGCAGGACAGCCCAACACTGACTGCTCTAGGCTTGCTCCCTCCTCTCCCCACCCTCTGCAGAGCCATGACACTACACACGGGCTACAACAACCTGCCAGCATGAAGCAGCACAGACATTTGAAACACGACCTGCAACACAACCTAAATTCTACTTCTGCAAAACGAAGACTCACTCCAAGCACCTCCCTCATGCAGCACATTTGCTTTGTTTCCTTTTAGATTTAGGACACAGGTTTTCTAACTCTCCCAGGAGGTTCAAGCACACAAGGGAACTGCAAAGGGAACGGTGACCAAAAAGCATCACCACGGCTAACAGAACATGTAAAATTGTTTGCCAGACAATGCGGCAAAACAGGAAGAGCTGCACTTAAAAAACAGCAGTTTTACTGCCCCAGCACACTGGGGCTGACAAGACCATCCACTTGGGTCTACAACTCCTCAGGCCTCCTGCAGTGCTCCAGCATCAGCACCTGATGCTCTTTGCTGAGCACATCACCAGGACACAGGTTCCCCACGTTCTGCTTCCCACCTCTAGCCATCTTGTTCCAGTACTCCAGCTCTGTTCTCATCCCATCCTCACTCCTTCATGGCTTAGTTCCCGTTTCAGGGAGTTCAGCCTCAGAGAAATATCTTGGATGTTATTCCTCCTGAAAGTATTTGGCAGCAGATGATCTTAAGCTTTTCTTAAAAGGTGTGTGTGTATGCCAGAAAGGCCATCAGGCTCAGCTGTGCTCGTCCCAGGGAAACAAGCAGGACAGAAGGAATCCAGCTGCTCCAGTCTGCAGGTCCCAGGCACTTGGGGCACCCACATTTCCACTTCTTCACCGAACGCATGAATAAAGCTAATACCACATGAGACCAGCTCTCTGGAGCGCAGGTTTTCCACCTCTCCACAGAGCTGGTCCCCACCTGCCTGTCCCATGAGAGCTCCAGGGGTAGCCGCTGGCCCCTCCAATGGGTGGGTGCATTTGGAGCAGCCTCAGCACCGTCACACCTGCAGCTCCAAGGCCGAGGGACGGCGCAGGTGTGAGGGCGAGCCCAGCAGTGGCTTAGCAGGAGCTGTACCTCTGGGAATGGATTCGGTGTCAAGTGTCAGCACGTAAATTGCTATTGGCTTCTGAATAAGCAGCAGCAGTGAGCTAAGTGTTTCCCTGTGTCGTGCAGGCTCTCTCTGACTCAATACAGCAGTATTGACAGCACAATCACAGAGTAATCCAGGCCGCACTAATATCTCAGCACTTCCTCATTGAAAATACACTTTCTACTTGGACACCAGCCCATTAGCACAGGCTCCATGACCAGTGTCCCCCCAGCCCACCAGGACATGCAGCAGCACGGCCTCCCGACACTTCCTAGGGCACAGCCCAGGGCACCACAGAAAAGGGCTCTTTACCATGAGAAATCACCAATGGAAAAGGGATGAAAGCTAATCAGAAAGTCTTTATGGCTCAAGTCTCTGTAGGTTCTGGAAAAAATTGGTATTTCCTTGCTAGACAAGAGAAGTTCATTCAGGGAATTAACTCTGTTCTTGCCCTTGACCCTCCACCTGTCATCCGTCCTCACTATCTTATCTCTGAACCTCGACCATGCGTTCCTCCAGGCAGCAGTTTCTCCTTTCTTTCATGGAAAACAAGAGACCTGCACCTGCACAGCAGGAAAACCTACACCCTACTCCCTACTGCAGGGCACGGATGCTCTGGAGGATCCTTAATACTCCTCTGGCATTTGGAGAAGAGGGAGGTTTGCTCATTTGCAGGTATCTCATGTTACCGACCACCTGAAGACAAGATTGGCAAGTGAAAAATGTTAAAAAAGCTGGTGGGGACTGGTGGGTCCCCTTGGGCTGGATCAAGCACCTGGCGTGCTCCCAAGGCTGTCCCTGCGGAGCGCGCCGGAGCCACCCACAGCTCCCACCCCGCGCTCACCCGACTGAGGCACGCGGCTCCACACTCCCCACATTCAGAAGTGGCATTCATGTGGAAAGCTGGTGCCTCACCGCACGCAGCACACAGACGGGACTGCAGAATGGGCTGATCCACTCAGTTTAGCTTTAATCTATTTTGGTAACAACAACAGCAGACCCAGGAGGACAGACACCTCGAGGAGAGAGAGCAGCACGCTCCGTGCCCAAGGCCTCCTGCTGCCCCACACAACTCTTTCTGAAGACCATCCACAATGATTTCCCTGCCACTGCTGCCAAAGAAAAATGGTTCATCTAAGGACCAAACCGGTAAACTAAGGATGCCTTTTACAACCACAACATGTCTGGCACAGTGCCAGATCTTTAAGCAACACAACTCTATCGTGTGGTAGCACTGACATGTAGCAATCTTCCACCTCACCAAGGCTGTAACAGCATCAAGTTACTGGAGGACAGCAGATAAACCGAGATGGGAAGCACCTCCAACAGCAGGGCATGCTGCAACCCCGTTCCCAGCCAGGCCAGTGCCGTACTCTCCCACTGGACACGGCATGCTGTAGAGAGCTGAGCAGAAGTGTTTGAAAGAGAACCCCTCTGGCATGGCCATGCCAATGTGCCATTGTAGAAATTTCACAGGCAGGGTCAGGAGCCTGCTGGGGAGAAAGGTAAGATGATTTGGTCTGGAGGCAGATGAGGAGGAGAACCCTAGTTAGGAAGAGGTTAACGCTGCTCCTGCCTGCAATCTGATAAATGGTCTGCAGAAAGCAGGTTCTCTCACTTTGAGATATGATGTCACTAACCTTTATTGATCCACAATCAGAGAACTTTGCTTATCTCTCTCCTGTGATATGCCCTCCTGTACTCAACTAGTGTTTAATACACTGCTGGGCACCTGGCACTCGCTACAGCTCCCACCACACCTCTGCTGGCCCACCAGGGACAGTGTCTGACAGGCTGTAAGTTACAGACCAGCTAACTCGAGGGGTAAAGGCAGGCATGCACCCCCTCCCACTCCACCACCTCCACCAGGAACCTGCGTTCCAGAGAGTATTATGCACCTGTACTGGAACATCTGGTGAGGAGAGGGGGCCAACAGCAGAGACATGGTCCAAGGTGGTCTTACAGCCTGGGGTATGGCCACTGCTCCGAACCCAAGGTGAGCACGTGCCCTCTGAAGTTACTCTTCCTCTGGGAGTGTCTATCTTAACACAACTTTTACTATTTTACAGAAACAACACTTTACCTTTACCCTCAACTGCCTTTCCAATATTTGGGGTGAAACACGAAGTTGGTGACTAATGCAGGAACTATCACTGAGCCACTTGCTCCGACATGGCAGCAAAGCATTTGCCACAGACTATATGCCCCAAATCCAGTGGAGTTTGTTTCCAATACACTAGTGATGCCAGAAAACAGCTGAACAGCAGGTAGCAAAATTGCTGCACCTTAAGCAATTACATCAGTCATGTGTAGAAATGACTGGAGAGGAGCTTCACGTGCTGTTTTTCTGCTAGATAACACACAAAGGAGTTGTCTGCGAGCTTGCCTTACACCACCACAACCACAGCAACACTTGCTCACACTGAAGGGCAGCTCTCACTCACCCCTGAAACCAGGAGCTCACAGGCTCAACCAAACTGGAGGTACTGGAGAGGTGGAGTAAAACACCTCAAGGTTTGCTCTGAAGGTTATGTGAACCTTTCTGTTTCAGTGAGGAAGTGGTCTTGTAAAGCTTTGGAAAAGACAGAGTAGTAAGTCTTCCAACACACATATGAAATAGCTGTGACCTATTTTACTCACTATCCACCCAAAAAACCACATTCTTGTATCATTGCCGGCCAAGTTTTAGGGTACGAGTTAAATTTCTTCCCTCTGTTAACTGCAGGTGATGAAGCACAGGCACAGGGTCCCTAAACCCCAAAGCAAGATCCTAAGGAGAACCACCACGGTCTCAGCAACATCCCTCTTGGTACAGCGAGAGCCCCTTTTGAGGCTATGCTTCCATGACTATAAATACATTGCAGCAGGTCAGAGGAGAAAATTAAGAAGAATTTGTCCACTTTGCAAAGGTCAAATTACTACATGTTACTGTTCCGATCCAGTCTAGTGATTCTTGCAGTTTCAGAAACGAACCAAATTTTCTTTTTTTAATTAAAGGTCTATTGAAATACGTGCTTCCTAAAATAGTAAATTACAGCCTTCTCCAATTTGTGGAAATAAATTAGGGAACACTGTCCGAATGCCAGCCTTGGCAGAGAGCACGAAAATACCAAACTTAGATTTCCTGCAAGTCGAGAGACATTTGAATTAGAGGTTTTAGACAGTAACCCGTTAATATTCCTGCTCAGTCATTAAGTTCACATACAGAACACTAAATATTTCAGGATGAAAAGGAGAAACACAGGGGCCAGTGGCCGAGTCACCTCTGTCCCTGACAGCTGGCGAGAAATCATCACTGACCCACGAGAAAGAGCTTCGGCTGATCCCAATCCTAAAGGCAAACCTGGGTAGGCATGGAGATACTGCTAATGAATGGGTTTCATCCTGATGCTGTCGATTCCCATTGAGTGCAGTGCAGTATTTACGACAGAAGTCACACCTCGGGTGATGCCCTGCTCCACTGAGAGCTGCGGGCAGCAGCTCCAGCCCTGGCCAGCAGAAATAGGTGGAAAAACAACCTGAACCCCTGATCCATTACATGCTCCAGCTAAAAGGAGTGAGAAATTATCTGCCGTCCACGAAGTTTCGCAAACCCTTTATCCAGCCTTGGGCTGTGGCACTCCAAGCTGTGGCCAGGAGGGAGCAAAAAGCCCAAGGAAACCCTGAAAACTTATTTGGAAACAGTAGAAAAGCCTTGTTCCAGCCTGCCTTTGCCTTGGGCATCGGCATCACCAGGCGTGAACAGGATTCACATGTCTCAATACTGTAAGGACTGAGCCACCCTTTTTAACAGCATCTTTTCTGAGGACATGGTTCACACAGGATTTCCCTCAGCTCTCCTAACCAGGGGAGGCAACCCACACAAGCTGCTCGCCTTTACCTGCCCATCGCTGCCAGCACTGTACCAGGAGCTACCAGAAATCTAAAGACGTCATTTGAGCGGTTCGGCTGCTCAGATGTTTCCTCCATGAAAACGCTTTCAGTGTAAATACATCCTGCTGCAGCTCAGCATCTCCACTCCATTACAGACAGATCACGAGACTCAGCGATTCCCTGCCAAAACAGCAGACTTGGAATAGTTACAATTTTTAATGTACAGCCTATACGATAACTTCACAACATCAGGGAAAATGCAGCTCAGTGCAGCCAGCAAGGAAGTGGCCAGATAAAGAACTTCATTGCTAGAGGATGCAGCTTTTAGATATAAGCATGTTCCAGGGCAGTCTGGAGGAGCTGTCTCAGACCAGTCCCAGTTACGAATTCCTACAAGGTATTTCTGGAAACTGGATCTGCCTCGTAGCAGGCACTGCTGGATGCCAGGCAGAAGAGACATCACTGCCCAGAGTGCTCTGCACAAGCTTAGGATAAAAAAATGGTAATACTATAGGCCCATCTTCCACCTGGCAGCAGTTTTATATGACAAGAACCTTCACTTCACTGGATTTAATGAAAGGAATGTTTTTTTAAATCCCTTCACCATGGTATTGCTGTCACCACCTCCAGGACCTGGGTCCTCTGCTCCAGCTACAGACCACTCTGGATGTGAATTCCCAGAAACATCCCTACTGCCAGCTCTGCAAATCCAGACAGGTCGCAGTTTTCTGCCAGTAAAAGCCTAAACTGGACCCAAGGGGCCAACAGAAACCCCCCATCTGAGCACCCCTCTCCACACAGGGACCCCCAAACCTTGCATCCCGCTACGCTCGGCAGGCCCAGGCGGGGACCCGAGGGGCAGAGTAGAAAGGGGAGGGTGGCTGCTGCTTCTCTTTATTTAAAAGGTGCTGCTGGAGGTAGAAACACATGAAAGTCCATGTAGGACAAGGGAAGGAATTATCCCTCCCATTGATTTTCGCTCTGGGGTATTAGAAAGAACACAGCATTTATCTGGAGATTTCTTCCCAAAGCTAGCTATGGACTTTCAAACGTAAATGAGACTTGAAAGGGGCTTATCGGGCAAGAATCCATGGAAACTTCACAGGGGAGGGGGTGTGGGAGGGGTGTGGGGGGGACATGGGAGCCTGGCGGGGGCTCTCTGATCCATGGCCTCTCGGACAGCTGGAAGCCCCTCTCCGTCTGGGCCTCAACCCAGCAGCAAGGGGCAGAGCCAGGGCAGGCAGCAGGGAAGGAGCCGTAGGGCAGCAGGGTTCCCTGCATCCACATCTCCCAGCAAGCATCCATTCCTGAGAGTCCTTTCTGCAGGACCACAATCCCAATGGCACTGGGACCTGATGGCATCAGCCACCCCACGCCAGGGAAGGCAGAGGGCTGGGGGCAGCTCCCTGGCTGGACACAGCCGAGGGACACAGGCTCACTACCCCTCCGAACTGTCTCCATCCTCCAGCAGCCAGGGCTGTGCCCAGGAGCTGCGGGAGGCTCAACCCTGACCTAACGAGTCCCTTCTGCAGCATTCCCCACAGGTACCCACCTCAGTGCCACCCCACTCGGTGCCACCCCCAGCCCCATGCAGGCACTGCCTGCCACGCCACAGCCCCGCTCGCCAGGAAAAGCCTCGGCAGCCTCGTCTCCCGTCGCTGTCTTTCCCAGGTAGCTGGGAGGTTGTAATTGGTGAGGCAGGAGATTAGAAATATCGGCAGCCTCTAAGTAAGACTTTAATTTACTGGCAGATCAATAGCGCTAGGGTTATATTGGCAAAGTGTCTACAACTCTATTGACTCACGCAATTCCTCTTATCAATTTATCAGAAATCTGGAAGCCAGAAGATATTGTTTGAAGAAAAAAGGCAGCAGGAGTTTGAACACTTAGCATGGGCTGCCCAATCAGGCACTCAGCACTAAGCGTTTTACAGCAGATGTATCAGCCGCAAAGGAGGCCAATATGATATGATTAAGAGCTAACTTGCTTCCTCACATGCCACACAGCCTTTTTAAGCTGCTTCTCACCTCAGACCTTTGCACTGAGACAGTCACTAGGACAGACACGGTCCCACCAGCCCAAATGGAACTAGAAAAATCCCTATTTTACTCTGCAAGATCCTAAATTCAACCCCTCCTGCCCAGACTCTACCGAGGCTCACCTGGGTTTCCTATAAAGTGTCAGCTTTATGGATTTAAAAGCCCACTGCAGCGTTGGGAATCTGTTCAGAAGGATTGCAGAAAAATCCCCATTTCTGTACTTCCTCAGAAAAATTCAGCATTGGCAGCAGGACAGGCCTGCAGTGCCACATCCCTTTGCCTTGCAGGGTGTGAAATGGAAACGCAAGAGTAGGGGAAAAAATACATCTCCCAGGTCTAAAATGCAACAGTGACAAACACTGCCAGGTACCAGAGGGGCATTGGAACAGGAAACCAAAATAAAATACTCCAAACTCCCTGTTTCATGAGTCCTCAGATGACTAGAAAACGTGCAGCCAATGGGGCTCCAGGATCAGGAAATGTCTCTTGACCAGTGAACTGCCATTCCTGGGAACTTCCCTTGACAGGATGGGGAGCTCCACACTAATGTGTACATCTCCTCTTCCAGCTGGATGCAATGCTGCACAGGTTACCACTCCACCTCAACTTCACTCCTCCACCATCATGCAGTAAGGCACCAAGGCTCCAAATATGAGTAAGATGGTGACAAGTACCAATCCAGGGGCAAAGGGTCACTGGTTTCCAGCCGGAACTTGCCAGTCCCTGGCCTCAGGCTGGAGGCTGTCACCCCTGCTACTGAGAAGCCACAGCCCTGCCTTCCAGGAAAAAAATAAAGGCTTAAAAACTAAACAGAAGTTCTGACGCAGTAACTGTGAAAAAGCCTTGGCTGGAGGGCAGAAAGAAGCAAGGTGGGACAGGCACAACTGCCTGGGCTCCTGACCCTGGCCGGGAGCCACAGCCCGGGCACCACCACGGCCCCCTGGAGCAGCTCCTGCCCAGGGATGCCCACGGTCTCCTTGCTGCCCGCCTCACATGCCCCAGAGCCCGGCAGGTAACCCCTCCAACCCGTGGCTTGGGCAGCTCTGGCAGACTCAAACACCTGCGGGGCCCACAGAAAATCAGATGGAATGAAAGATTAAAATGAGTGAAATCCTTGAGCCCAAACAAGGACACAAAGATACCATTCTTGGGAGGGGAAGAAACGCCTGCCTTCCCCTCTCTCAAAGCAAAAAATCCAACTCCCAGCTGGTGTCAAAGGCCAGCAATTCCCACTCCATCGCTGTCATGCCCAGGTCACCAGAGCCACCCTTGGAGCCTCTCATCTGGTGAGAATCATCCATCCCATGGCCTTTAAGGAGCTCAATCCCAACATTAGAAAGCAAACACTTGGCATCTCCAGGACATACGGAGTTGGGTTGGTTCTGCTCCTCTGCAAAGCAACTACCAGAGCCAGGGAGCAAACATTCATCTGGACACCCAGAGCATCCAGCTACAGTGACCACCTCAACCCCTCAACAGACACTTTCGTCCTGAGGTCCATGAAGGTCTGCAGCCAGTTCATGCGACTGGGCCTGAACTCCCCTAAGGACACCTGGCATCCTGGCACCCTCGGCACAGGCAGCAGGATGCTGTAGTGGAAGAGTGGGTGGAGCAGCTCAGACCACTGAAATGGGGAGAAAAAAGACCTTTTGCCTAAGCTCCAGGAAGCAAAGAGAAAAAACACTAATTAACTCAGCAGCAAGTTGTTAGTATTTGCATACAAATGCAGCCACAAATCATGACAAACAAGGCAGGACAAGGCAGGCCCATTAGTACACAAGGATCCAGCCTGGCTCCTGTGGGTCATGGCAGGCAGGCTGCCAGCTGCTCCCAGGGGGCACAGGGAACCAGCCCTTATCTCCACCAACACTCCTACAACCAGCACCAACAGAGGCCACAGGGATAAGGGTTCCTTCCATGTAAAACAAAGGAATGGGATGAATTCTTCAATGCCAGTCAAGAGCAAAGTCAAAGCTGCCAGAGAAAAGCCGAAACGGAAGCTCCTCACTCTGGCAGCCGTGCTGCTCCTCAGCCAGGATGAGGGCAGAGAAGGCTTCCCACCATGGTGGCTGGGCAGGGAGGATGGTCAGATCCACATCACAAATCACACCTGATGTAGCAAAAGAATGTGCCCAAAAGCCTGAAACAAATGACCTGAGCAGAACAAAATCCAGCTACTGCAGCAGTTCAACAAGTTTACCCATCAAGAGCCACTACAGTAGTAGGCTTTATCACACATTTCACCTGATCTCGCCTCCTTGCTCTGGAGATTTCTCCTCCTTGCCCGGCAGAGGCTGCAGGTGCTCTTGGCAGCAAGCCTCCCAGCTCCAGCTTGGGCCCTCCCTGCACACTGGCCAGCACCCTGATGGACTCAAAGCTCCCTGTGTTTACACACTTTGCATTTGCCTAATGAGTCACTTATTACTGCTGAGGACTCAGTAATACACAAAATTTACTCTTTTTCCTCTCGCAGAAAGGCAAAACCTGCAATTCCACTGTTTGGGGTTTTGCTCAGTTGTGTGTTCCTCCCTCCCAGTCCCCTCAGCTGGGATCTGGATTTAAAAGAAAGCTCCAGCAACTACCAGTTCACATCAAGGCTTAACAAAGAGAAAAAAAAAATCTGATTTCTAATTTTAAATAGGAAACTCTCACTGGCAAGAACCCAAGAACCCTTCCATGGTGACTTTTATTAAATGCAAGTTTCTCATCCCTGCAGCTCCGAGCACAGGCCATCAGCTCAGGCAGAGAGCAAAGCAGCACAGCGCGGCCCTGCCGTGGGGTACACGGAGCCCCCTGCACAGTGGGAAGGCGCAGCCTCAGAGCGGTGCTGGAAACCACCACCCCTGTATCTGCAGCCAGCCAGCAGCCGGGGGCTCGGCACGGCCGCAGCATGACACATCCAAACAGGAGCCAAGCCTGCACTGGCAGCAGGATGAACGAAGCAGCTTCCCACCACAACAGAAAACACACGACTGAACCTGAACTGAAAGAGCGGCATAGTAGAAATATTCTAGACTAGATTTTTTTAGCCCTAAATGCGAAGTTTCAGAACAGACATTATTGACAAAATCACAGCAGCTCTAACAGCAATTCCCACACTCAGGTCCTACATCATCTGATTTAGAAACCATCCTTCTGGCTTTTGAGTGTGTGTTTGCAGGAGAAATCACTTCTGCTTGTCCTCACCTGGGAGCCAGTTAAGATCACATTTTCACTCTCAGGTATGATGTTTTGCTTTACTAATGACTTTACAGAGAATAAACCATTAAGAAATCATCGGTCTGTGGAAACAATCAGAATCTGGAGATTTTACACAGGAATCACTCTGTAACGACCAGGAAAAGGGGTGTCTATAGAAAGATGTCCCCAACAGAGCCCCCACGGTGCTGGTGCTTGCATGTGGAGGGACAGACGGACCTCAGTGTAGAGTCTAAACACACTTGACGTGCAAGCACAAGAGAACACCACACATACACAGCTGAGACCCAGGAGCACATCCAGACCCAGCACAACCCACACCAGGGCAGGGCACGGCACAGCATGTGCCCAGCCACCCTCTCCTCTGCCAGGGGCCAGTGCAGCCTCTGCCAGCCCCACCACTGCCACCAGTTACATCCCACAACTCTGCGAAGTTAGAAAGACACAAAAGAGCCTCGTTGGACATGAGATTAGGCAATTGCTTAAATAAAACCAAAATCAGTTTCAAAATCTGCAGCAAATATTTGGTTTGGAACTGCAAAGAGCGCTGGACAGTGGAGGAGAGAGCTACGCTGGGAGGAGAAGGAGCTACCTGGGGCAGGTATGGACTCCTCAGAGAACAGGATCCAGATCCTTCAGAAAAACACTGGCCAGTGCTGCTGCAGAGGAACGGGGGGTAGAGGGGGAGCAAACAGATTGTTTGTTTATTTAAGCAGGTGAAACTACAAACAGAAGCCGTCCAGGCTGCCAGCTCCAGGCGCTGGCTTTGCACGGAGCACACAGAACGCACCGGGGCATGAAGCCCGCGGCAGCGGCTGGAGCAGGGCCAGAGCAGCCCACGGCAGAGCCTGGAGACGAGGCCCTGGCTGCCAGCAGCCCCAGCTGCTCTCCCACAGCACAGCCCAGCAATTTCCACCCAGCTCTCCATGCCAGAGTTCCCAAAAGGAGAAGGATGCTCCAAAGGAGTCAGGGCCCTGTGGGGACCAGCTCCTCCTTCCATGGCAGAAGGAGCTCACCCTTCAGCTAAGCCTAAGCCTCAGCCATAGCTCAGTGTCCTTAGGTGAAAGGGCTGCACAGGGATCCTCTAAGTTTAACCATACTGTACTCCTGAAAGGGCAAAAGAGTAATAAAATAAAGATGACTAAAAGCAGTGCCTTCCTCCCAAGCACCCTACACCAAATGCACACTTAGGTCCCAGCCCCACGCTGGGACCATGCTTGTGGCTGCGGCAGTAGCAGAGAGGGCACTCCTCTGGGAATAGTCCTTGGTCCTGCCCGCCTGTTCCCCTCTGCTCCAGCAAAGCCATTTCAACCTGTACCACATGATTATTTCAAATTAAAGGGAAGCTGGCAAAAAAACAACCGAAAATAAAAATATTTAAAGGAAGCTTTTTTTCCCCTATCCTTTAGCAGTTTTTCTAACCTAGGTCCCTTCCTTAAACTAGTTCCCCGTGCCACTGCCCCAAAGCTCTGTGTCAGCAAAAGGAAAAAGCACCCAGGGCAAGGCTGGCCTCGGCAGCAGCACCAGTGTCACACACAGATACGATACCAGCCCCTGCAGCCTCTTCACATCCTGCCTCCTGCCTCAGCACCACCGAGCCCTCACGGTGATTTACTTGCCAAGAGTCCCTACACACAGGTAAACAAGAGGAATTCAGCGCAGGCGTGTGAACACAGCGCTGTGAACCTGCTGGTGGACATTCCTGTTTTGGTTTGAAATCAAGTTGCTTTGGTACAGCTCGTAACTGTTTCCAATTCAATTAAGCCAAACTAAAATAAACCCTCCTTGAACTGAAAATAATGTCCACGGGGCATTCTAATGTGCAAGTAAATCCTTTGAAAAAATAACAATAAATCAATGCAAACTTTTCTAAGCAGGAAGAGCGCTGGTAAGCAGAGGATATTTGTTCTGAAAACCTCTGAAACAGTCAGAATGAGGAGCCAAGCACAATTTTCACCAGACACTTCTCAGAGCCCAACTGCACTGTTTACCTAAGACAGTTCAAACGGTATCAGCAGCGTGAAATGCAGTCAGCTTCAAAGTCACAGTCTCGAGTCCTAAACATGCCACAGCAACCTCATTTCAGGCAAACACAGGCTCTATTTTTGTTAAGTTTTTCTCTTCCTCTGCTGTGCAAGAGGCTCATACACGGAAGAAGGAACTTTAAAATATAAAGCCAACCAAACAAAAAAACTTTTACACTCAAGACACCATGAGAACATTAAAGAACAACACTTCTGTCCTTTCTCCCACAGTACTCACTGTAGCTATTTCTACCAAAAGAAGCTTTATTTTACTATTTTCTTCCCCTTTTGTAAACAATCTGCACCCTAAGACTGTCAGTCCTTTTATTTCCAGTCACCAGGGAGCCAGAAGGCATCTCCACAGCAGTCACCAACATCATCTCTGGGGCTCAGAACTGCTCTAGCCTCCTCATAGTGACCTGGACCATGGGGCTTACTTCAGGTCCCCATCCCCTCTGTGCTGGTCAGGCACAGCCAAGAGCACCCCTTGCAACTGTTCAACATCCAGGTAACGGCATTAATGGGGACAGCCGAGTCTTAACAAAAGTAAATTAAAGCAGCAGTTGAGAAATCACCCAGTCCTGCTGCACAGTCCAGCAAGGCCTTCAACAAGACACAGACACAGCTTTTAATATTCCAAATATTTGCATAGGGGAAAACTGTGACCAAAAAACTCCTCCCCTCCACCTCCTGGCACGCTACGCTTCAACGGCAGCTGGAGCTTTCTTCATTTCTCCACATTTTTTTTTTGTTTTAAAACGCAGAGCACCACCAACAGTAAAACACCCAAGTCTCTGCCCGACACCGCCCCACTCACGTTCTCCACTAATAGAGAACTTCAGATCTCCAGAGGACAGCCAGTGCTTCTTGAGGAATCTCACCAAAAGCATCTCACTGACCATTGCTACTTCATGGACTTCGTACGCAGAAGCAAGAAGGGGCTGGGAAGAAGATTGCTGAGGGGATAAAAACCGGAGTCCTGACATCCAGTTCCTGCCTGAAGTAAGCCGACATCCACACAGACAGTGGCTACCTGGACTCAAGGAAGGAAACCTCCAGTCCCAAGAGAGCATCCCATCACTCCAGAGACACAAAGGGATGCTTAGATGAGGAACACGCCTAGAGAAGGGGCCGGTTGGACACTGCCAAGAGCCATAGGACCTTGCAGGGGGCCTCTGGCATCTAGGTCTGCAGCCCTGGGCACAGCTAGGAGGTTTCAAGAGAAGAGGAGTCAGTCATGCTGTTCCTCCCGTGAGGCTGACCCTAGCCACTCCTGTGCAGAGCAGAGCTCAACCCTCCTCCTCCTCTTGCATGGGCTCCAAGCAATCCCCCAGGCACTTCCAGAGCTTGGCTCTGTTGTTCACACATCTGCAGTTCCAGGTGAAACCGCTGCAAGTCTGCCATGAAGGAAGCTTTTCACGCAGGGCTGTGCTGGCACCAGACCCACCACCTGGGGAACTTCCAGGATCTCATGCAAACCTCCTGGACTTCCACGTCACCCAAAATAAAGAGGAAACAGTGGAGAGGCTGGTTAAAATAAGGCAAGCAAGGAAAAAAAAAAAAAAAAATCTGTGTCAGCTCCTTCAGACAGGCACTGCTATTCGCCAAGTAACTGGTTTCTGAAATAGCAGAGGGCCACGTGGTGCTGACCGCCCTCCCCAGGGCTGGGCATCCCATGCCAGCGCACAGCTCACGACGCGCTCCACGGCCAGCAAAGGGCACGGGCTGGCAGTAACGTCCGGCTCAGCACCTGCTCTCCCCTCTGCCAGCCATGAGGTACTGCCACAAAACCCACCCTGCCAGCCCTCCTCCAGCACCAGCCTGTTGTGGGGCAGTGCGTGCTTCTTGTCCACCATCCTCACTCCTTGACCAGTAACACAACCAACCCAACCGGCACGCTCCACCACGCTGCCGCCGCCTACAGCTGTGCTGCAGGCCCAACACCTGCCCACGGGAGCTCATCCTGGGACCAGGAGCTCAGAATGTACACCTGCCTATATCTTCACATGTGCCTTTGCTTAGACTTGGACTCTCTAGGACTACAAACCCTGGCCAACATGACCAGTCCTCCACCCCACTACTCCATGCCCCAGAAAGCAGCAACACCAGGAGGGATGAGACGGTGTCACAACACAAGGACCAACCAGCACCATTTCTCCACTACCAGCACAGCACAGGTCTCCAGCACAATGCCCTGCTGGGAGGTGCTGAGGTGCTCTGGACCATCTCTCTGCTCCACAGCTGCCCCCAGCACAGCAGGTACTCCCGTTTAAAAATTAAGGATGCAACAATGCTCTGGGCATTTAAGACATGTTATGATTTTTCACAATTAACCCCCCACTCACAGTGCCTGCATGTGAACTACGTATCATCCCATTTCATCCTCCAGCTGAGGCAAACACTTGGTGTCTTGCCCAAAATCAGTGTCAGAGCTGAAACGGATCTTTTGACTTCCAAACAAGCTCACGGTGTTAAGCTGCTTTTAACTGTCTCTATGGAAGATGAAAAGCAGCAAGAAGAAAGGAACTGGGGAAGGAAGTATGTAAGACTAAAAGAGACAAAATTAACAGGAGAAAATTAAAGAGGAGAAATTTAGGCTCTGACATCTGAAGTAGCTGTGTAGGAGCACACGTCTGGGTGCTGCAGACCCAGCTTCCAGAAGAAGGGCCACAGCACCCATTCTTCAAAGTCAGATGCGAAGGCGCTGACCGCAGCACCTGGGGACACAATGAGCCCCACCAGCCCCTGAGTCCCACTGGGTGCCTTCAGCTCCAGTGTCTGGGCACCTGCTGTCCCCCGCCCACAGCAGCACTGGGAAGGGATGCCCTGCTCCCGGCCCTGTTCCTCCACGTAGCTGCATATGAATGACGGTGGGCCTGCACTGTGCTGGCGGCCAGGGCGCCTCACTTCGACACCAACAAAGCAGAAGGTTAATTTGAACCTCACAGTCCTGCTGCTGCGCGCTTGTGCCTCCTCCTCGCCCTCCCTCCCGCTCTCCTTTCTGTGCAAAGCCTGACATCTACAGTTCTGTCTGGCGCAGTCAGGGGCTGCGGTGGGAACCGTGCAAGGACATGGGGACGTGGTGGCCGTCTGCCTTCCGCTCCCCGGCCTTCGCTCACCCACACGCCACAGCACAAAGCAACCTCAGCCCGATCAGGGGCACGCACCAGGAGCAAAGACCACCCGGCGGTACCACTCCAGCGGCCACGAGCACACTGCGACAGTTCACCCGAGACCAGCTCCCGTGCTGGCACTGACAGCCAGCACTGTCCAGCGCTGGACGCCCAAGGAACCACGGCCCGGCAGCATCGCCTCAGCAGCCATCGCGCGGGAACCGTCCACACCCCAGCACGGCAGAGCCCCTGCTCTGCCTTTGGGGTATCCAAGGGCCTGGCCACCAGCCTCTGCAGCACCAGAGGTACAGCTGAAACGCACAAGCTGCTGTGCACAGCCTGAATCTAGAACACCTTCACAGAGCAGGAGCAAGGCTGTTTTGCAGATTCTGCAGCTCTCAAACCTGTGCCTCAGACACCAAGTAGCTCTGTACGCTTCCCCTGCTCAGTCTCGTGAACCAACCTCCAGGCCTGCCGACAACGCTTCCTCACCACATGGTACCTCAGCAAACACACCTTGGGGAAAAGCCCCAGATATGCATCAGCCCAAACAACCTGCACCTGATGGCAGCTCAGCCAGCTGTACCTCCACACCCTCCTCACCTCCCCCTTCTTCACTCAACTCCATTATAATGAGAAGACCAAAACCCTCTGAGCCCACCACCAGACATCACAGTCACTCAGGAAACCCAGCGCCCGACCCAGCAGGATCAAGCACATCACTGCCATGTCACCATCAGCAATCCCATTTGTGCGCTGAATTCCACATCGAGTGTCGGTCTGTTTGCACAAGGCAGCCGGTAGCAGCGTGGAAGGAGGGTTAAACCCCCTGCTACCCAACTAAGCCTACCAGGCATTTTGGAGCCAGGCTTCCACCAGCCAGGAAGGCGTGGCTGGAAGCCCGAGGTGAGCCCAAAGCAGGACACAGGGTATGCTGCTGCTGGGACCTGAGGGTTTGGGAACAGCTCCCATTTTCCCTGGGCAGGAACCGACACTTCAGCAGGCACGCTTGGGCCATGAAAATAAACACTAAGAGCTAATATGTTACAGGCCCTGCAGGCTCCACTTTCCCAGATACCAGGGCAGGGGGAGCATGGGAAAAAACCTTTCACCAGAGCTGCCAAACGCATTGTCTGCTCCAGCATCGCTGCCAAGCCAAGGAACCTGCGCAGCTCAGCCCTCACCAGATTTAATACCTGAAAGCCTGGTTACCGCAGGGCCAGCATCCTCATGCTCAACAGCAACATGCACNGTCCTCTTTGCCTTTTCATAGCGAGAGGCATGTTTGGCGCTTGTGACATAACGAAATTACAATCAACAGCCAAGCGTCTCTCCCAGCAGCAAACTCAAGGGCAAAGCCGGGTGGCCGCAGCCTGCCAGCAGCACCCGCTATCATCCCACTGTCCCTCCACCTCAGCAGTGCCTGGGATGTGCTGGCTGCCACCACCAGCTGCGGCCTGTGTTGAGCTCCCTTCCTGACATCCGCAGCCAAAAAATAATTTCACGTGGGGACGAACTTGGACTGTGCTCACAGCCACCCCTGACATACACAATACACACCTGGCGCTCGTAGCCCCGCGCACAGCCAGCGTTGCTGTGGCGACGAGCACCCACCTCCCGCACCGACAGATGGACGCGTCTGTCCGGCACAGCCAACAAGGAAGCACGGGAAGCTCTGGCTTCTTGCCGGCGCAGTGAGACCTCAGCAAGACCCGCAGCATCTCCGAGGGGAATAAGGAACGCAGGGGTGGCCAAGGCTGGTGGGATCCCAAACCCAGCAGGAGGACCGCTGCCGGCAGCGAGGGAAGCCCGACTCATCCACCCTGTTTCGCTGGTTTTTTTTTTGTTTTTTTTTTTTTTAAACTAGCTGGAATTTATCTATTTCTCCAATCCCTGCCTACACACAAACCCAACCTCGGGAGCAAACAAAAATGCCTGAATCGCAAATCAGAGACAAAGCAGAAGGCGAGCGGGCGGCCTGCTCCCGCTGCCCTCACCTCACCCCTCGGTGCGAGGCGGTTATATTTAGGTACCGCCACGGTCTGCGGTGCCGCGGCCCCCTCGGGCACGGCGCAGAATGCAGATTTTCCAGACAACAGACCACAACAGCTCCGTCAAAACCATTAGAGGCTGCGGCGCCCAGGCCTGCGCACAGATGTTTTGATTCCCACTCTCCTGCCACAACAGCCCTCGACCGCCCCATCAATGCCGCCACGCACTGGACACCCAGCCTGAATTTTGGCTATCGAGGAGGGAGGGAGGAGGGAAGGGCAACCCTGCTCCCCAGAGAGGAGCTCTTCTCTCTAGTCTCCCCCTGCATCTCCCCAGGGATGGGCAGCCTCCGCCAGGGCTCCCAGACGGTGTGGGGGATGACCCACGATGAGGGAACAGGAGCAGCGCAGCGGGGACAGCCACCACAGGCACCTGCTGTGGCCTCGGGGGCCTCTCCCAGGCCAAAGCCCCCACAGTCATCAGCTGCAGGAGCCTGCAAGCGGCACAGGGGTCCGATGGGTGCTGGGCCAGAGAGACCTGGCATGACCCGGCTTTGTTCACAGTCTGCTTCTCCTGGCAGCCGGACGCACCCATGGGTACACGGCCCCCAAAGCCACACAAAGGCCAAACCTTGGCCGCGCTCTGGTGAAGGGATGCAGGAGCTGTGAAACGCTCAGCCTCTCCCGAGCCTGTCCCTCCGGAATCGATCTCCGCAGAGCAAACACACCTCCAGCCCCGGCAGGGCCGGCGCTGCCGCCGCCAGCACCCACAGAAGATGGTTGCCGAAAACTCTCCCACCGCAGACGAGAAAGCGACACTGGCAGGGAAACGCTCCCACGAAGGACAGAGCCCCCCCAAAACAGAACACGGCACGTGAATAAAGTTGATGTAAAAGCCCACTAGTCCTTTTTCTGCTTCTCCATGAAACATTTTTTTTATTATTATTACTGCTATTACTGTTATTTTGGAAAGCGGAAGGAGGTGTTAACAGGGAGGCTGACGCAGCCAGCTGTGCATCCGTCAGTTTGGGATTCAGCGATTCCTGCTGAAGCCGTTCAACCACTGGCCAGGCCCAAAGCAAATCTGCTGCTCCTGGCCTCTGGCACGACACCGACAGCAAGCAGGGCAGGGGTCAAAGCAGACAGATGAAAGAGGGCCACACGCCTCGGCTTTTGTCAGAGCAGCCACCGCTGGGCCCCGGTGTGACAGCGGCCACGACAAGGCCAGGCGATGGTGCCAGGCACATGGGGCCACCTGCCCCGCGTTGGCCCGCCAAGCACCACCTTGGCTTGGTCCTGCGGGAACAAAAGGCAGTGGCAGGGTGGGAGGGAGGGTCCGGAGGCTCTGCAGAAAACGACCAGTGCTGCTGTGGCCAGCACCGCTGCGCGGGAGAGGGGCTGGAGCCAACTTCCTGCTGCCCTCTGTTCTCAAAATGACCGCGTTAAAAAGAAAAGAGGAGGAGAAAAAAATACAAATACAGCAAAGCAACTTCTGGGGCCAGATGCAGAGTTTCGCTCCCCTCTAATGTGCCTTTTCTTTGCTTTTGTTCCAGTCGAAGGCAGCCTGCGGAGCGGGACTGGGCAGAAGGCAGCTCAGGCAGCCGCCCAGGGGAAAGCCCTCGACCGGCAGCAGAGCAGAAGCCTGGCGAGCCCTGGGCCTGGCCGCAGGGCCGGCGCTTTGTGGTGCTGGGGAGCCCAGCGTGATCCCGGGGGGGACCTGGGGGCCTGGGACACCCCGCTCGCCCCCCTCCCGGCTGCTCCCCGGCCTCCGCTGCTGCCGCAGCCGAAAAGCCACGCTCCGTCTTCGCTCAGTGCCGGACCAGACAGTGCTTCCTAATGAGGGAGCATTACAATCAGCTTGTAATGCTGAATTTTTAATGCTGCCGAGGGCTCCGTTACATAATAAAGGGGGAAACGGGAGCAGAGGGCGGCCGGTGGGGCGGCCCGATCCCCCCCGGCCACGCAGGTGGCGGCCCCGGCCCACTGGCCACCCCTCACACCCCTTGACCCGCCGCTTACCGCCAGCGCCGCAGGACAGGGCGCGCACGACGCCCATCGGAGCTCCTGCCCTGCCGGGAGGGTTGCACAAACTTTCCTCAAGTGCGTGGAGGGGTGATGCCAAAACGCTGGCTCCGCGCTCTGCCGCGGCTCGGCCGGGAAATGATTTAAAAGCAAAGTTCACGAGCATGTTAACGGCATGCTCTCGTATGTCCCTGCACACACGGGCTGCGCTGCGCCGCTCAGTAATACCCTAAGACTGTAAATCTATAACCACTGCAATGATTTAGTGATTAAAAACATGATAACATATTGTGTAACTGCAAACCACAGAATCCCTGCCAACTCTCCTCCGAGATACAGGAACAAAAATACAGAAAATGTGTTGCTCGCAGCGGTCCTCCTAAACTCGATGGAAAGATTTTAATAATAATAATGCACAAAACCCCAAAAAAACAAACCCCAAGAACAAAAACCCAACCCAGACATCAGAAAAGGCTGGATATAAAGCAAGGCTAGAAAAAAAAATATTTAAAAGACGGAGTTTTAAATACGGTTCTTGCTCTAACAAATTACAATCTAAACATGCCTCGCTTTTTTCTCTTTTTAAGTTTGTCGTAACTGGAATAACTGGTCTTGTGTGATGTCTTGCATATTCAAAGTGCTTTGTAATAGGATACGGAGACCAAACCTTATTTGCCTAAACTCAATGGGTTTTATTTTTTCCCCTCTCTCCCCCCCATTTCTTTTCCTTTTATTTTCCCTCCTCCCCCCACCTTTCTCCAGTAACAGGGGGAGGGTGTGGGGGGAAGCAAAAGGAAGCAAGGGCTTTAAGCCGTAAGGAAAATATCTGAAAGGGGAAGCTACAGTCCGTAATACAGTGAGAAAAGCCAAATATTATACATGTATTTTTAAAGGCAGCTATGGGAGTTTTGGCCTCTAAGCAGCCAACTTGACCCCGTTCTCTCTATTCTCTTATGTCCTCCGTTGCAGGATTCCTGCACCTTCAGTCGTATTCGAACTCAATGTGACCCTAAGGAGGGAGTCACCGAGTCTCCAGAAAACTGCTCCATATTAAACAGGAGCAAGAAGAGGAGAAAGACAAGACAGCCGGCGCAGAGGGGACACGGTTGCGTTAGAGTCCAGGACATACCGACAGCAGCCCCAAGCACAGCGGGAGAGAGAAACAGACCTTGCTCGGAACCAATTTTTGTTTGTTTGGTTAAAAAAAAAAAAGGGGGGGGCGGAAACTAAAAAAATAAAAAAAAAAAAAAAAAGAAAAGAAAAGACAAAGGCACAAACAAATGCAACCCAAATTATAAATAATTCACAGTCCGAATCCCGCGTGTCCGTGGCACCCACGCACGCCGTGCAGAGCCAGGGCACACACACACACACACACGTTCTCCTCGGAGGGTGCGTGCGGCAGCGGGAACCCGAGCGCCGCGGGTCCCGGCGGGGACCGACAGGGACTCGCGTTTCACGTAGTGCGATAAGCGCTGGGCGACGCAGCCCCGAGTCATTAACCCCGGCCCCGAGCGGGCTCGGCCTGCGGTGCCGCCCGCCCCCGCCGCGCTCCCGCACC
>VZTF01005453.1:0-115460 GCA_013397755.1 Cnemophilus loriae | reverse complement strand
GCGCCCGGGCTGCCCGGCCCGGGCCCGGCCCGTCACATCGGCCTCTGTGGCAGGCCTGGCGGCCCTGGGGACACCGCGGGCCACAGCCAGCGACGCAGGTGCTCAGCCCTCCGAGGGCTGCCCGCTCCAGCAGCCCGCGGCTGAGCTGCTCTGTGGATGCTTTCCTGGTGCATTTGGGCAGGGAGCCAAAGTATGCAGCTTAAAGGAAATGTTTAATAAAGACACAGGAGCCTCAAACTGTTTATTTTTCCTTGCAGAAAGGTGGAGAGACGATGTCCCTGGAAAAGCTGGCGGGCCAGGCACGGGCCGGGGGCCGAGCCAGGGCTGACACTACCTCACCTCTCCCTCCCCTGACAGCCCCGGCCGCGGGGTCATAAACCGTGGGGGGAAAAGGGAGCCTATTAGTAACTCTATTAAGTCTCCATTAGTTAGGTGTGAACTCATTACTCTAATATACCTGGAGGTGGGATCCCACTTGCAGGACATTAGCGCTGCAATAAGCACGTTTACCACCCGAGCTGGACCGAGTGAGGGAGAGGATGGAGCAAAGGAGAGGAGCTTCTCGACACCTGGAGCAGCACCCGCTGCAGCAGCAGCGCCACAGAAAGCCCTTCTTGCCACGCCTGCCCTGGCGCGGTTGAACCTCTCCCACACAGGCTCCCTCCCTGTCCCCGCGGTCGCTGCCCCTATGACCAGGCCCCTAAAGCACCCCTTGAGACCCTCCCTCCCTGCAGTAGCGACAGGGCAGCCACTGAAACACACTCTGTTCATCTGCTCACCTGATGAGTGGCTGCACCATGGGAAGCTGCTCTCCCACTGTTGTAGAATCAGTCATTTGGGTTGGAAAAACCCTCTAAGATCTTTGAGTCCCCCCAGCACTGCCAACACCACTAACCCGTGTCCCCAAGTGCCATATCCACACAGCTTTTAAATCTCCTTCAGGGGCGGTGACTCCACCACTGACCTGGGCAGCCTGTGCAAGGGCTGGACAGCCCTTTCAAGAGAAGAAATTATTCCTAATCACTAAATCATAGAATATCCTGAGCTGGAAGGAACCTACAAGGAATATCAAGTGCAACTACGGGCCCTGCACGGGACAGACCCAAGAATCCCACCACATGCCTGAGAGCTTTGTCCAGCACTTCCTGAATGTCCAATCTCAACCACCCCTTTGCCTGGCCTGGCCTTTTCCACATGTTGGCACTTTGTGACAGGAGCTGTTCTGCTGCCTGCAGCTGAGCACCCTGTGAGCAACTCAGGCAAACTAAATAATGAGCTTGTAGGAAATCAATTAATTAATAATAGATAGGATGCAGGAGCAGGGCTTAAAGGGGTTTGCTGAGTTAGCACAATGAAAAATATGGTTGTGTGTAGAAATCTGTAGAACTTTTTCTCCACCTTTTCAGTCAGCTTTAACATGCCAGCATGAGCTGCCCGAGCCCCTGCTGCCCTCTGCCAAAGCCCCTCACAGACAGGTACTGTTTGCCCTGCAGAACACAAAGACTCTGCATCATCTCCTCCCCACCCTTACTCACACTTCAAGGCTGCACAAAAGCACAGTCCATGCAGAACTCTTCCCAAAACTAATTTTTAAGCCCTTTTGTTCCTAAATAACGCTAAACTGCACGTGATCCCTGAAAAAAAGTTGTCCAAGAGCACACAAGTAGGATTTTAAAAATTATTTCAGGAGGAAGCATGATCTTGTTTCTGAGATCCTTGGCCAAAAAGAGTATGAAATTAATGGTATTAAGTGCCTAAAAATATTCTTGAGGATCTGGGAGTTGGAACAAGGGTTTGGATTCTATTCCTAGCTCTGCCACAGACTCACTTTCTGCAGTGAAGGACCAGCTCAGACGGGACACAGGCTATGCTGCAAGTGCCCAGAAATTCAGAGCTCACCCCCCCACTTTTTGCCCTATTTTCCCAGCCTGTACAGTGGGTACAATACTGACTCTGATGGAGCAGAGCACATGAGATGGGATGGTGGTGTAATTCCTCCTGGTGTGTTTCCAGAGCACCATGAAACCATGTCCTTTCACTGTGCCCCACTGATCAAGCTCACCTGCCCTTTTCTTCCTTCCCTGTTTCTCTGGAATTGACTCTTACTATTCAAAACATCAGCAGGTACAAACAATTATGATTAAAAAAGAAAGTAACTGCTAGAAAAGTGCTTTCTCCCTCCCAGCAAACACAGCACCTCCTTGCACTGTCCTCCTGGTCAGTGGCAATTTGTCTAAGGATGTTCAAGTCCAACGTCCTGCAAAATTCAGTATTAAATGTGTCTATTGCCCTGAACAGGAGAGATAGGCATCCTTAAAATGCAACACTTGTTTTTAGCCCTGGAAAATCCTGAAATATTCACCTTTTAATCTGTTATATTATATCAACAAAAAATGTTTCATCATGTAAAAATGATTTTATGGATCTTTCTCACTCTGTTTTACTGTTACCCTGTTAACTAAGGTACCTGTTTCTACATGGAATCCCGTACAAAAATGGATTAAAATAATTGTGAAAGTTTCTAAAATTTGAACAAGTTACTAGAGGCAGGATGCCTGATGACAAAACAACAGTCCGTCAGCAAAGCCTGAGCTGAACTCACTGGTGGCTTCTCTAATTACAAAAAAGGAACGTCCCAATGCTGCTTTGACAGAATTTCAAATCCCTGTAATTCCCTGTGTGTCTTAGCTATGAAACCACTTTTGGCATAGTAATTTAAACTGCTAACTAGAAGATTCAAAATAGCACATTTAAGTGATAAATGGTAAAATTTATGCCCCAGAGTTGCTTTTACACCAGCATGAGGCACTGAGATGGGGTGGAATCCTGCAGATTGAGTCCTGTATGGATCCCAGACCCTGCCGGATTTTGCCATCAGTAAAAGTATTCCAAGAGAAATGAAAACACAGACAGTGAAAACCTGTGCTCACCCCACAAAAGGGAGAAAAAGAGACTGACATTTCCATGGATGATTCTGTCTGATGAAATCAAGTATTTAAATGACTTCTATTTACACAGGATTTTGAGAAATAATGCTAATTTGCAGAATTGGCATCTGGGGTACGAGTATACATACCCTGGGAGAGCACTTACAGAGCCTTTGTGAAGCTAAGTAATAAACGCTTTGTCTTCACTACACTATTTATGGGTTGCTTGGGGGCATCCTGCTCTCCTCCTGCCCCTACCTGGGCATAAAATTATTGCCCAACTAGGTTTTAATCAGAGCAACAGTAAATCTGAATGACCACACATGCACAGCCATTCCTGCTCCCTGATCTCCAGCATTAATTATAAAGTGAGACTGTTTACACAGTACATACCACTTTCCTGACTTCTTTCTTGTTTATGTCTAAACCTTTATGGACATAAAACTTTGGAATTTGCTTTTGGAATAAAACTGCAGTTTAAGTGGCAATAACTGTGCTGGAAAACAACTCAGCTATTGCTCCCCCGGTGCCGCGGTCACGGCAGGTTTGCACTGGAACCTCTCCCATTGGAGCGTGTTGGTTCAGGTCATCTCCTCGCTGTCCCAGCTGGATGGCTCCTTAGAAACTGCAGCTTGAGACGGCTCACAGCAAACACTCCAGCTTTCCCTGCCGAGTCCTTTCCTTCACTTTCCCCACATCTGGCTCCCCTGTGCACGTCCCACACACCCCGGTCCGGGCTTTGTGGTGCTCCCCTGTGCCAGGCTGGGGCTCAGGTCCTCACCCCTCCCCTCTCAGTGTACTGACCTGGCAGCCTCTTTGCTCCTCCAGACGGAACCCTATCCCATGCCCTAAGACACCCCCTCACTCAGGTTCACCCTGAAAGGGAAATTTTTCTTGTACAGTAAGTCGTCACAAACAAAAGAGACATCCATTGGGTGCCATACACAAGTGAGGGTACCAGCAGTAAAGTTACTCATGCTCCACAAGCACTAAATTATTCCTTGTCACACTGGCCTGGCTGCTCATTTTGTCAGGCTGTCACACAATAAATTAATATGTTGGCTGTTTGGGGCTGAGAACTCTTCTATTTGTTCAGTAAAACAGATACTGTACATCCCAGGCACTGTATAAAAATAATAAATTACCATAGCACACAGGCAAGGTATTACTTATCTCTCTCCTTGCCTTTACTTTATCCCCTCCATCCTCTGCCTTTCCTCTGATCAATTCATCTTCCATTTACTTTCTATTTCCGTCTGTAGGTTTCACTCTAATACATACTGCTCTGATATTCCAACCGTGCCACCTGCTCCACAAGTACAAGTACAGAGGCTCCACTGATGTGGAGAAGAGGAAATCAACAGAAGTTCAAGGGGAGGAGAAGAAATAATGTATATACTGCATACTGCAAGAATATTATGACAAAGGAATCAAGCCTCTACCTGGTGCTGTCTTTTATGCTGACTTGGATGCCTCCTGATTCCTGCCAGTCTCCCTTTACTCTTCACATCCAACACAGAAATGTGGAAACTTGGTAGCCAGAGGAACCGAACAGCCTTCTCTGTGTAGGCACGTTGGGAAGTGTTTGACCCAATCTCCTTTGTAGGTTAAAATGTCTTTTAATTCTGGTTGGCTGTGTCGAGATGGGAATGAATAAACTCTCTCTTCATTTTAGTGTCCAGCTTGTGGAAGCTGCACAGGCTGGATTTTAAGTCTGTCCAAATTCCTTTCCTCTTTGGCAAGGTTATCCTACCTACAAAAATACGAATTAAAATTAAGATTTTGTCTGACTTCTTACAAGTTCGGATCTTGCCCCACGTTTTCCACGACACGGTTCCAACCCAAGTTTTAGCACACAGGCCTCCCAAGAGCACCTGCAAAGTCATGGGAGTAATGAAGTTATTGTAATACTTAGTGCATCATGTTTCCAAAGCATCACATAATCTTAACTAATAAAAAAACTAACAGAATTTACTGTTTGGTCTTTAAAAAAAAAAAATAAGCAAAGAAGCAAAATTTAAATATTTATTGAAAACCCAAATATTGTAGCCTTGTGCAGTTATTGGCAGGAGATGCTGTGCAAATAAAACCACGGCAGGCTGTTGCTTCCCACATCCCTGAGTGCTGGCCCGCGGCCGCCGCTGTCCCCGCACGTCCCGGCCCTGCGGCCAGGCCCTGGGCGGTCCCTGGGAAAGCAGCTCTATTTCTGGCACATCTGGGGCTCAGGTACGTGTCTGCCCTCTCCTCTCATGGGAAGGCCTGGGTGTAACCAGGACACAGCTCTCGTGAGCAGTCACACACATCAGTGGGATGCCCCGGCAGGTGACGGTCCCAGGGCTGGGGCAGCTGGGGGTGTCCAGCAGCTCCAGCTGTGCCAGGGGCGCCTGGCCCGGCCCTGCGCCCTGCCCAGGACTGCAGAGCTCCGCAGGTGAGCTGGGCTGGCTGAGGGGAATGTCTGCTGCTTCTGGCATCTTATTCCCACCCCTCCTGCCCCACGTGGCCCTGCATTAGTGATGGGCACTGCTGGCAGATGGCAAAGTTCGAGCCGGGCTAATTAAACATACCGAGCTAATAACCTTCCATTTTGGGACTGGTATAATTCATAATTTAATGTATTGCTGCTGAGACATTAACCTTTCAATGACTGGCACAGTGCCCACAGCAGCCTGAGTGCTGACCATCTTTCAGGAAAATGAGTATTATTGTTAAAACAGGTATAAATCATTCATGGCTTCAGCTTTTGTGTCAAGCTGCACATGAAAATAAGTGGTAGGCTGGGTAATTTATTTACCTTTTGGTGGTTATTCTTATGATTTCATGATCATATTCTCTGATTCATAAACACTGGCCAATTGCCATTCTGTTCTCGTTTTACCTTTTCAATATTGCAGTGGTTATTCTGATTTCCATCTTTAACAAGTTCGAGACTGGTGCAGAGCTGCTTGATCCAGGCACAAACATAATCTCATTTCAAGGAGGAGAAACTTATTTTAAGCTAATTCTGCAGCATTCAATGCAATTATTAAAGCTACCAACTTGTTACAATTTTGCATTTTGCTAAAAGAAGTATTTCTTTGGAAACTGGTGGATAAATACACAGATTAAAAGACTTTTCAAAGTTCTCCTTCAGAGGCAGCTGGGAGGAAGCTCACACATTACTAAAGAGTTTAGTAAAGATCATGTCCTATCTCTTCCAATCAAATGATGAACAAAGATGGCCACTGCTCAGTCAAAAGGGGAAACTATCTCCGTCTTTGAAGGCACATTAAAGGTGAGCCTAAAAAAAATCCCAAGTGGATGCTGAAGAACTAATCCATTTGCAAAATTGCTATTTTTGAAGAAAGAAGTTAACTAAGAAATCAGCAAGAAGCTGTTAGTGAACATGTCTGTCACATTAAGTGCTTAGGATAATGCCAAGACCAGGACATTTTGGAGGCATAAGAGAACAAGGAGCAATATCAGCATCGCTGGTTTTAGGCTTCTCCTCAGGACTTTATATGGTCACTCTCAGGACTATATGAACAGTGCCAGAAGATAAAGCATTTGAACCTATTAATGGGGACAGCACTCAGACCCCCTTGGAACAGGAATTATTTGAGAGGATGAGGTTCCTTTGGGTACCAGAGGTTGAGGTTCCTTTGGGTACCTTCTTCATGCTGGAAACCTACAGTGTTAGCCCCAAGAACATCTATTTTTCCTATTGACAATGATGCAGGAGACAACCCCTCACTCCTACAAGTGATAACCTGCCTGTGTTAATCCATATCTGTGTCACCTGTGGCCCAGGGCTGAGCTGGTACACCCTCACTTTGGGTTCTGACATGTGTCATTGAACCAGATGCACCTGGATCAAAGCCTGGCAACTCCTTTTTCCATGGACACTACAGTGTCCCTGCATTTCACTCCCTCTGCTGGCTCCAGTTATACATCAAATGAAGGTTTTGAGACCTGAAATTTCTTTAAGGCTGGGACATCTAAAATTCACCTGGATCTGCAGGCTCCAGGGCCTGGCCTGCTCTGCTGTCCTTATGGGCAGCTGGCAGGGACGCAGCCCTTCCTCCTCCCAGCCACAGCATCCTGGGCTTGGGGCAGGACCATGGCACTGCCAGCACTCTCCGCTGGAAGTCTGAGTGGGAAGTGTGCAGCTCCATTCCACGTTCGGTGCTCCCAGCTCTGAAGGAGGGCAGGACCTCACCTCAGCAGGTTGGACCTGTTGGGTGCAAGAGCCGTGTGTGTCTGCAGGCAACTCCAGGCACTGCCCCGTGCCACACTGAGCCTCATGCCTGCTGCCACTGCCTGCTGGCTTGGCGTAACTTCCCGAGGGAACTAGAGCCTGGCCTTCAAACATTTGGCATCTCAGGAAGAAAAATCAGGAAAGTAACACTTTAGAGGAACACCCCTCCTAAGCTGTCCAGCTGTGCCAGCTGTGGATGTGTGCTGGTGCTGGCACAGCTCCTTGGGAAGCCCCCCTGCTCTGGCAGGCTGGTGGAGCATGAGCCCTCTTGGCCAACACTCCCCGACTCAGCCGTGCTACGCAGACGGGCTCTTATGCAATTTTTTGCTTTCCAGTAGCCACGTGACTTTCTATGGCAAGAATTACTCAATGTGCAGTTCCTGTCTGAAGTGGCCCATCCGAAGTATTCAAAACAAGTTCTGAGCAAACCTGCATCTCGAGGGTTGGTGTTGCCTTTAGGCAGACATTGTTGTTATTTCACAAGTGGGAAAACTGAGGTAATTTTTTTCTTTAAGAGGGGGCAGATGCTGCACATGTAGAGGCACTGAACACCCTTGGTGTTTGTCTAAAGCTGGGAAGAAGCATTGAAAACACCTACATGTCATAGAGAGGCTGCAAATTTGAGCACGAATCCCCTTAAACCACTATACTTTTTGTCACACACACATTTACTTGCCACAGAAATGGACCTTGTACCTCATTGTTCAAATACTTGTCTGCAGTTATGCCGTATTTCAGGTTTTTGGTATTTCAGGTTTTTAGTATTTCCCCCTTGTTCACATGCCAGGTGGCAAACCCCAAACTGGAGCAGAAGTCACTTCCTACACTGTGGTTATAAGAGAGTTAAAGTTCAGATTTCTAATTGCTCTCTTGGGGCCTTATTACTTGTTGATTAGGGTCTTTTGGGAACTGCATCAAACCTATAATAATAAACACTCATTTCACTGGAAGTTTGTAGCTGCCATGGCAGCCCCGCAGCCCTTCTGTAATGGCACACGTACAAACCAACCAGGAAAGGCACCCCTCTAAATTCTTCAGAGGCTTTCCAGGATAGACAGGTGTCAGCCATGGGCATTTACCTGCCAGACTGGAGCTGGGGCTGCATTCTGGCAGAGGCACCTGTGTCTGCGTGTGCCCCTCTGCCCTCTCCCAGCCCACAGCCCAGCGCTGTGAGTGGCATCTGGGCAGGAGCCTGGCGGGGAGCTCTGTGCAGGGACAGCTGTTGGGGTTCCTTCAAAAGAGTGACTCGTTCCCTAAATGCTGGTAGATTTGGGGACAGCAGCAGGTAAGGAGAAGTAGTTAAGCAGGTAAGGAGAAGTAGGACTGCCAGCACACTGCTGGTGGCCGGTCAATGTTCATAGTCCATTATCTCCTGTTCTGTTATGGCACCTGACCAGAACAGACGGCCTGAAGGTGCCATCCTGAAACCCAGGTGCTTCAGCAAAAGCCTCTGCTGTGTGAGGTGCTGTTGGAGGAGGACACTGAGCATTTGCTGTATGAGCAGTTTCTCTGCGGTACCCTTGGCACAATAAACCTCCTCCCACAGGTACCCCTGGCCTGACCAGCCCCGTGGAATCTGTGGGCTGATGCCCAGTGCCAGCCCAGGCTGGGGATGCTGCATCCTGCTGGAGCATGTGGGGTACATAGGGACATGGCCCCCAGATCTCCAGCTGGGACAGAAGAGGGTCCCCCAGTGAGGAGCACTGGCGGGACAGTTGCAGATGCCTGGTGCCCAGCTGCTCACTCCAGCTCTGTGTCTCATCAGTGCGCATGTTCCTAATTGCAAAACCACTGAGTTCTCCTAACTCGAGCAGTCCAAGGTGTCACTCCCAGGCTAGGTGCTTTGGAAGTGCTTGTATGGCATCGCTTCTACAGGCGGGATGTGTGAAGGGATGGGATGGGGAGCACAGTGTGGTCATGGATTGTCTCGGGCAGGAGAGAAGGTGCTGCAAGTCTGCTCTTGGCGAGTCTCCAGAGAAGGACAACGGGTCTCCTTGAAAGCCCCCAGAAGGAATGAGCCTGAAGTAAAAGGAGGTGTTCATCTCAAGTCACTGGCTCAGACAGCCGGTACCTGTTGGAAGGGGCGGATCGATGCAAGCCAAGGCAGCCATGCATGAGCTGTTACACAGCGGTTAGTATTGATCAGAGCTAACGGCTGCCGATAGGAACGCCGAGCGGACTGACAGGCCGAGAAGAGGGAAGGAGGAAACAGCCTTCGCTGGTGGCAGACGTACAGAGGAAAGCCGATAAAAAGTCAATTCCACTTAACTGAATGGCTGCTAACTAAATATTTTTGGGGCCAGAGCCTTCCCAGATAGCAGCTGGAATGTGTCTGCTCCAGAACTGAGACATCAAGTGAGCGTGGCATCGATGCCTGAGATAAGAGATGCTGCGATGGCCGGCGGAGCAGGAGAACCTGATGAGCCAGCCCTGCCTGCCTGCCCTGCACAGCTGCACACCGGAGGAGAACAGAGAAATTCAGAACTGCTTTTCCCAGGCCCGATACTAAGGTTGTGGACAATGTTTCAGGCCAACTTTTGGTGGACTGGATCAGTGCGTAAGGCACCGAATATAAAGTAATTCTCTAGCAGTTTGATTAATAGTGTCATAGTCATAGCTTCAGTTCAGGTTCAACCTTTTCAACGTTTTATTATTTTACAGCGTAATAAATCAGGGCAGCAGGAAAAGACAGATGCAGGAATGTCCCTGTCTCCCGTCTGCTCGTGCAGACAACGGGTCATGGGATAACGGCTTCCAGGGCTGAGGCAGCTGATAGAAAATCTCCTAGAGAGGAGTCTGTAACAGAGCCAGCGGAACTCTGAGGAAGGAAGAGGCAGCTGGAAGCCAGTCAGCATGTCCTGTGGAGCTGGAGCATTGACCAAGGAAGGAGCAGGCCGGAGCTCCCGGGGGGCTAACTGGGATGAGATGTCTCCTTGCTGACTGCAAGAGGAAAGGCAGCTGTGCCACAGCACCAACTGTCCCCGGGCAAAGTGGGATGCTGCCCTTTCTCACGGAGCAAATGAGCCCCTTCCTGCCCTTCCAGCACCAGTGACCCAATCAAGCTCACCACACTGGTCCTTACTGGGCTTGCTGGTGCAGGGATGGACACAGCTCAAAGACTGTCATGGGAGGCTGCAGCTTAAGGAAAGGAAAGCGGAGCCATGTAGGGCCAGTGCAGGCTGCAGAGAGGAGAAAGCAGAAGCTTTGCAGCTCAGTTGGTGGACAACAATACAGATGCTTAATGGAAAAGTAACAAAAATCTAATAAATGTACTTTGCTTCTCATATCACCTGGTTTGTTTTGTTCAATGCGAACCTCTGAACAACACACAGAGATGCAAATAAATTCACGTGTAATGTGGTGAGAACAAGTGAGACTAATGCTTGAAATTTCTGCCCTGTATTTATAGGCTGCTGCTTATATTGCAGAGCAAAACAAGTTGTATATTGAACAAACATCGCACTGTTTTCCATCTTCCTTTAACAGGAGTTAATTTTACTTTTAAATTTTAATTAGTTTCATGCAGGGGCCTGGCAGTCCCAAGGCAGAGGCACCACAACTTACAAGTTATTTGTCATTACAACTTCAGGGCCATTAAAAGAGGTGTAAGTTACAACCCAGGGACCGGATAACTAAAATATTGTCAGCAGCTGGACTCAGCACACAGCTATTTTTATTTGCATGTGCTGATATTCAGGTGTTTATAAAACAAGGTCCTCAGTGCTGTCAATGCCTGCCTGACTCGGATACCAGGGTTTGTTGTCATGTAGGTGCTGCAGGCTGAACTGCCTGGGCCATTGACATGGACAGACACAAATCCTACAGCTGTTATGTAAATACTTTTAAAGAGAATGCTTTGAAACCTCGTATTTACTTCTAGACTAATTTAAATAAAGGTCACCTGTGAGATTTAAGCCACTTTCTGACAGTGAACATTCAACTACACAGCGAAGGCACTGGCACAGCTAGAAAACTCCTTCAGCCTGTGTGTGCCATTGCTGGACAGTCAGTGGGATGGTTAAGGGAAGAAATCAGATCAATATTCCAGTATCCTTCCTGCTAAATTCTGTGCAATTCCAAACTAGCCTGAAATCCAGCCTGTTTTACTCTGCTTTCCTATCAGGCTACCTCCCTGCACTCTGTTATACTGGAATGTTTTAAAGCTGACGTGGTACAGGAAAAACTAATGAAATCTATTAGGCTTCCAGTACAAAAGAGGAGAGATTTCTAAGAAATACTGCACAAAAAAATTGCAGATTAAAAAAATGGAAGCGGCAGAGAACAGCAACTATGTGCCACGAAAAGATAAACACAAAAAGCTCAGCTCTCTCTTATAAGACACCCACAGTCTCCATCTGTCATCCCAACCCTTCCTCTCCCAACTGTTCTTAAATTAAATGAATGCTTCTAATGGGCGATTTTCTCATGAAAGCGTATGAGAATTCATCCAAAGACAAATTAAAACAATGCTGTGGAATCAAGCAATTCACCTCTCTCACCGGCTGCCTGGCTTCAATGGTTGCATTTACAATAGAAAAAAACAATAATAAAACATCCAAATAAAGAAAAACTGGCAAAAGAGCAAAGCTGGCACTGACCATAGCCAATGCAAACACAGGTCGCTCTCTGCAATCGTTCTCACAGTCCTACAGCTGGGACTAAAGGTTATTTTCCTCTGTATAAGAGACTCCTGTACATATCAGATTTACTGGTTCTGTCCTTTGTGGGCCCTGCAGTCCAAACACCTCCCAAGGGATCAGCAGTGTTAAAACTACATATTATGTTTTTCTTAATGTAAATAAACCTAGCTTGGGCTACTGTTCCTAAAGTGGCTTTAAAGTGTATTTTCCTACTCACCATGTACCATTTTAGTTGCTTTTAGCATCCTACACAGCATCACATCCATGCTGGACATGAATAACATGTTCAGATTTTCCATTCTCACTTTGGTTTCTGGTCACCTGAATTTTGAGGTTAGTGCTTAGTAACACAATTCTTCTGTATTTGGGGTGAATACATTTGATTTCTGTCACTTGAAGCCTAAATGGACGTATTAGCCAAATTGCCATGAAACGTTTCTATTAAACTCAGGTCTGAAGGAGGACACTTGCAAAGGAAACAGATGTTAAATTCAGACCTCATCGGCTGCCAGCGCCTCCTTCATCACAGGTCTTGGCTGCCTCTGTATTTCACCGTTTGCTCTTTGCATTCACCCCAGGCAGTCGGATGCCAAATGGTTTGGGTATTTTAGTTTTCTTAGCTAAGAGTCCCACTAAATTTAAATCTAGCAGCAGAAAGGAACCAAAAGGAGACGAGCCACCCCGGTGGCCCCACAGAAGTTCCCAGAGCCAGAGCAGGCTGACTCTGGAAGCACCTGGGATGGGGATGCGTGGCTGGGCTCTGCTCCTGTATGGCTGCGGCATCCCTGGCTGACAGTGGAAGCAGGTCCTGGGCCAGGGCCATGCTCAGGAGTGTCCATGCTGCCATAACAGGGACACTGGAATGCTGGCTGGACAAACCAGGGACTCTGTCATCGGCCCCCTCTGGTCTAGACTGTTGTGCTGCTGCAGGTGCTTCATTCCTCTCTCTGGGTCTCGGCACCAGATCGCAGTGCACACACTGCCAGTCCCCTTGGATTTCCTCCTCTGTTTGCTTTAATCTTCCGTGCTCCCTCCCTGCTCTCTCGCTGCCTTTGCATGATTCCTGCCCTCACCCTCTTCATTACCAAAGTCACTGGGACTGCTGGAGCTCGCAGTGGAAGGTAACTGACCCTCCCCAGACCCCCCGCTCTCTGTGATTCCTGCATGTGCTCTTTCACAGTTTCTCTTACTGAAGTCCCTCACTGTTGTACTTAACCACGGTGAGTGACAGAAATCCAATGCTGACCACTTCATTATGTACCGACCTTGTCCCCTGGCCTCCTGCCCCTCCATCTCTCTTGGGCAGTTTGCCCTGTGTCGTGAGTCCTTGTTAAAGGTCAGGACCCCAAACCATCAGCACTGGTCGTGTTGTTTTACTGTATCACCAGAGAAATCAGGGCTGTCGGATCTCATTAGAGCCCTATTTACGGGTGGAACGCCGCTCCCGGCACGGGATGAGCCGCTACCTTTGAAACGCAATCTTCCCCAGATCAAACAAACAGCACACAGGGATTATATTCCAGCAGTCAATCTCTCATAATCGCTCCCACCCTTATTGGCATGGCTACTGCAGGCCCTGCATGAGAAAGGAAATCCTCTTAAACAAATACTCTCCGTGGGAGTAAGACTCTGCTTCCCGATGAAGGGCGCGGGCCGTGGCCACAGAGAGGGCAGGGCAGGTGGCCACGGGCTCGTCTGGAGCGGCCAGGTCAGCGACCCCCGTGCGCTGCCTGGTTCTTCCTGCGGCAGGCACGTCAGACCTGATGCCGCGCCAGTGATGGAGAAGTGTGAGCTGATCCTCTCAGCGTGCCCCGAAACGAGCTGGGAGCTGTCACCACCGCGGGAGCGGGGAAGTGACGCCGCTTCCTGCGTGTGACATCGCAAATCGGCGGCAGCGCTGGAAGGTTAATTATTCACAGCCTTAGAAAAACTTCTTTAAATTGTGACTCCTATCAGCTTCTTCTCTGACATGAGTATTAAAACAGAGAGACTCTTTCCCTCTCGGATTACGCCACAGTTTTCAGCCACAGTCATGACAGTGCACGGAGGGATTTCCAGAGGATGTTGTCAGGTGGTTTGGGTGGTAAATAACATCATGCTCCACGTGTGAACTGAGCTTTTAAAAGAAAGTTTCAGTGTGGCTGTTTCAGCACGGCTGTGTGCTGAATTGATGATTTCCCCAGTGCACAATGCAGAAAATGATGCAAACGCATTACATGAATTGTGAAGACAAAGAGAAATCTCAGCTGCCTAAATGAGAATAAATCAAAAAGTAAACACGGAGGCTAACAAGAACCATAGGAATAACCTTGAGAACTAAATCCCATCTAGGACGAATCCTTGTACAACATGGCAGGACAGAGGAGGCGGCACGTTAAACTCACAAAATACAGATCTTTCACTTAAATGAGAGATTTGTAACAACTGCCTTTTGGGCCACACAAGCTCCGAGTTGTGCACTACAGGGTGACACCTCACGGTTTTTCTAGAAGCATTTATAGTATTTCAGCATTCCTTGCCTGAAAAATTCCGTGTTATCAGACGATGATGTTCCTCCTTCTCAGGGTAAGTCAAGCTGATGTGCACAGGGAGGTGCTGCTAAACCCAGCAGCCCATGGATGGGAAGGGAGCGACTGTGTGAGGAAAGAGGGGCTAAAGGAACCATAAGGGCAACCAAGCCTGGAGGCAAGGTTTGGATGAGTTTTTATACCACCTTCTTGGGGGTTTTGTTATTAAATTTAATGCCTAGAAAGAGGATAAAGTTAGATGTTGTACAGTGAGAGGATTATCTTTGTATGGCAGTCTGGGAAAGGCACAGCTCACATGCAGTCCACGGCAGAATTTTGAAAAATCTTTCTTCAAAAAAAGTATAAAAAGAGGAAAAACTACGAAATCCTCAACTAGATGGAAAAAAGAGAAGATCTTAGCAAGTCTAACAGACAGCCCTAAAACCAAAGCATGTAGACTTGATATAACTTATTAGAGTGGCAGGAGGAGGCAATATCTGCATGGGAACAGCAAAGTTATACAAGAGGAGGATTTACCAGGAGCTCAAAAACCTGAGAATATGGTCCAGATTAAAGGGAACTCGATATGTGCTTTGCCCAGTTCTGAGCCAGACAGGTGCAGCTGCATTTTTAAGAGAGTGTGTAAAAGAGGACTCTGACATACACGAGAGGTGTGATAGGGAAGAGCCTTAACCAAAACCAGCGACATTTTACTCCAGATTCTCAGGCGACTGGGAATAAGAGGATGAGGTTACCACATGTGTTAAAAAGCCAGATCTGCTTCCTTCTAGGTCACTAATTCTGATATTTTTGCATCCATTTGGGTCAGCAGGGTCATAAAATATGACCTTTCCATTTTGCAAAGTTTCTTCTAAATCATTCTCTAAGAGCTCCTTTAATGTGTTCTTACCCAGAGCAGTGAGGCTGGCTCAGCTGGGCTCCTTTTCCATTCCATGCAGTTACAGACATTTACTGCAAGGGCCTGTGATGTTCAGTAGGGGAAGAAGAGCTAAATTAGGCTAAAGTGTATTTTAATTTAATACAATTTTTGCTAATACTGAAAATAGACATATATCTGACATTGTTTAACATTTCAGTGTTTGCTTAATTAGCGGTTCCCTGTGAGAACAAGTCACTCTGGGTGAGGTGAGTGGTTCCCTGGGGGGCTCCAGAAGGGGTCTCTGCCCCGGAGCAGCCCAATGTGGGCAGTTCACAAAGCTCCTTCTCTGTGTGGCTGCACTGAATTTGCTGCTTGGCTTCAGCACTGGAACTATCTGTCAAGTCCAAAGCAGAAACAGAGTTTGAAAGGCAAACATGATCTGTGATCAATATCCTAACAAATCCAATGGAAGCCCCAGCTCCCAAAGGGTTAATCCAGAGAAGAAAAGGTATCCGCATGTTTAGTGAGCTAATGTGTTTATTGACTAGGAGGCCTTTAAGTCTTCAACAGGGAAAAGCTCCTGTAAGTGACTGGAAGTTCGAGTCAGACAGCCCGGTTTGGGTGGAACTTGGGTGGAACAGGGTTACCTTTTCCAGCTGATTGGCTTTTTAGACTTCTGGGGGGTCATCCCTGAGCTGTCCTTTGGCAAGGGGTCAGCACCTGCCCAGAGTGAAGCCCACTATGGAACAGGGATGTTCCCACAACAGGGAGTGTCCAGGCTGGCTGGTGTGCCACAGCACAGGCACCTTGTCCCAGAGAAAAATGATGAGCCAGCGTCCCTCCAGCATCTCGCAGCACTGCTCAGCATGTTTGAGCCTGGACCTGGAGTGTGTTGTAATCCTCCACCAAAATCCTGCACCCAGCTCCCGGGTGGACACTCCTGATTTCCACTGGGGCATTCTGAAATGTGCAACTCCCTGCTGAGAGCTCGACTCTGCTCAGTGCCTCCACTTCCCAACCTGCAGCTGACTCCTTGCTCCCACCTTGGCGTGTCCAGCGCTGGGCATCGGGAGAGTTGCCCGCCCACCAGCCTGGTGGACAGCCCTGCCCAGTCCTGTGCTGGGAAACTGCACTGGCCCACCTTAACCTCTCGTGTCCACCCACCAGCCGGTCAGGGTCAGGGTCAGGGTCAGGGCCAGGGTCAGGGTCAGGGCCAGGGCCAGGATCAGGGGTCGGTGTCTGCCTGCTAACAGAGTGTGAGCCAACACTGTCCTCAAATTGCCGGAGGGAAGAGACAATGCCCCCCTCCCGCTGCCAGCCACACCCCAGGGCCGAGGATGTTGGCTGTATTGCAAAACTGAGAGCCCAGGAGGTGATGGAAGTGGCTGAAAGCAGCTGGAGAGCTGGCTCGAGGGCCCCACGGAGCTGGGCTTTCCCCAGGGATGGATCCCCCAGGATGAATGCCCAGGTCTGCAGGCTCAGCCCCTGTGCCAGCCAGGTGCTGTTGGCTGGGACCAGCTCTCGGCTGCCCTTCCCAGCCTGAGCAGAAACCCCTGGTGACCCCACAATGGCCTCGTCTCCCCATACCCAAAAGCCCTGGCATGAGCACCCATTGTCTGACCAAGGGTGAGAGAATCCTGGGTTACAAATGGTGCTTTCTGCCATGGAACTGTTGGAAATCACTTTAAAACTCAAGAGAAGTTACAGAGCCAGTGAGAGACATTACCAGGATTCGGGCCACGAGAAACACAAGAATTTTGGTAAATGTACAGGTTTTGATCTGTCCCAGGCCATAGCATGCACCTAATTCAAGACACGACTGCAAGGAAGAGTCAGGAGATTTTTCTGCCCTTTTGGTGCCAAACCCCTCTGGTTCAGGTACCGTGGCAGTGACTACAAAGGTGTAATGAGGGGATATTCCTTATGGATTTCTATTGTATTGGAAAAAGACTGTAACCAAACCATATACGTCCCATTTCCACATTAGTTAAGAGATTATAAGAAGATAAATTAAATTAATGGTCCATCTAGCCAATGTCCTGTCATCGACAGGGACCAGTAACAGTCCTGCAGGCAGGAGTATGGAATCAGTGAGCAGACAGTGCTGCTATCACCAACAACTTCAGATTAAAGGACTTTCTGAGCTACAAGGATGTCCCACTTTTCAGCAGTCCTCAGTGGATTTTTCTCCCAGGAAGCTGTTCAGTTGTTCCTGCACACAGAGATCAAGAGATGCCAGTGTCACAAGTGTCTACTCAGGAAACAAATAAATACCCTGGAACACTGTTCCCTCTAGATCTGGCAATCTGGTTGGGAGTATCTGTGGAGAGGCAGGTGAGGAGCAGCACCGCCACGGCCTCAGAGAGAACGGGTGAAATGAATCCTGGCACCGCTCCCAGTGAAAGGCTTGAATTAGAAATTTAGGGTGGGTGCTGCCCACTACGCAACACAGATCCCGCAGGAATATTCTCCTCCTGCAGAACCCCAGCCTGGGGACAGGGCGGAGACGCAGCCCGAGCAGTGAGATCTGCGGGCAGAGAGAATGAGCACGGGGAGTGAGCCGAGGTCGGAGCCGCGGCAGCTCCAGATCCAGAATCTCCGTGGGTCGGGACGTTTGATTGACCGGGCCATCGAAAGAAGCCACGGTCGTTCCTGCTCTCAGGCTTCTCCTCACCTTCATTTGCATATTCAAGAATCGCCGATGTCTGGCTGTCAGAGATGGTGACAGTTGGGGGGGTTTTTTAGCTTTATCAAGGGGGATTATTTTTAACCCAAATTATTTTGCATTGTAAATGTTTAAATCCACATCAAATCCAGATTAATGCATAAAATAGTCCAAGAGGGTATTTACTGGGGGGAAAAAATAACAATAAACCAAATTATTATGGCTAGCTTCCATCTGAAGTGTTTTAAAAAGGGGAAAGTCTGAAATTTTGGCTAAAATATCACTTCAAGGAGAAGATTGAAACAAACCTCTCTGCAAAACGGCACAAGTTTACATACAAACTGGAACCCTTGGTACTTTTTCACAACATGACTGGAATTAATAATGCAGATAAATCCTAAATAAATCAGGATTAGTGTTAACTACGTCTTGAGGTTTAATACGCTGTACGAAAATGAAAGGGGGCCGGCGGGGGAGGAAGGAGCTTTGCCTTAAAGCTGTGCGGAGCAGAGCCCGGAGGAGGCCGGGAGCCCCCGACCCGCCGAGCTGGGCAATCAAAGCGTCTCTAATCGCCGCGCTCCGGGATGTGTTCAAAGGATCCGGGCTGGCCACGGGCTGCCTGAGGTCACCAGGGAAATGCAGTCGTGGGGCAGGGGGAGGGGTGTCTCGGATTTTTGGACAGCCCGGCTGTTTGGATCTGGTTTCGGGAGGTCAGCCAGATTGCAGTATTTTACCGTCTTATCAGCAAAAAGATTAAATTTCCCTTCGTGGTTAAAGAGCTCAGCTCCACTCTGAAGGAAAATATAAATAAAACTGCCAACACAATCGCCCGAGAAAAACCTGTGGCAGCGCGTCGGGGCTGGGGAGCAGCGTCTCCGAGGCCAGGGTGACCCCAGCCGTGTCCCCGCTGCTCCCAGGGCTATTGCCCAGCCAGGCCCTTCTCGCCCTGTCCTCTCCCCGTCCCCGCGCCGCACGGAGCCAGGGCTCGTGAACCCCGAGCTCTCTGATACAAAAGTAGAGGGTTAAAATTTTTACATTTGTTTTCAAAACCCCAGAGGAGTAGGAAAATGCTTCTTGTGCTCACTTTGTTACCTGGGAATTCACTGTCTTTCCGTTCTGGTTCTGTCCTTGCACCCCCGTGTAAGGACACCAGCTCAGGGCTGCCCTGCCTCTCCCAGGTGTGGGACTGGGCTGGAAACTCTCAGAAATTTGCGGCGTTCTAAGAAATCTCATCTCCCATCTGTTTCCTGTTCCTCTTTCAGCACTTCCCCAGTGCTCACACCAGCTCTGGGGCTCAGACGAGTGGAGGGCCAGGTTCTCACACTCCTTGTGCCACAGCTCCTCACCAACACCTGTGCCAACGGCGATAAATCCATCACAACAATCCCACAGGACACATGCCATTTCTGCCGTCTCGGGTCCCTTTGCCCCTATGTGTATGTCACAAACCTGAACACAATCCCACCTCTTTGCCTAAGGCAGCAGTTTGCTAAACTTTAATGATAAGCTGCTGTTTTTATGTGGAGTATTTACCTATGATTAAACATTGACCAGTAAGCAAACAGAGGAAGTTTTCAATAATTTTTCAATATTTAAGAGCTGGAAATGACTCTGTTTTATATCACACAAAGCAAAGTGCCAGCAGTCAGTAGTGCTGGTGCTGATGTTAGTTGCTGGAGTTCTGAAACAACACCTCCTGTAAGAGTGAGTCTGTGTCTCTGGTCTCTACCAGAACAGCCCTGTAGGTCTGTGTCCTAAGTGAGAGAGCTGAAATGATCCTGGTGACACCCTCTGGCAGGTCCCTCTGCACGAGTCAGCACACGCACCTCAGTGCCACTGGAAACTTCAAAAAAAGATACAGAAAATAAACTCCAGGTCTGTCTTTTCTTTAAGGGAACTTCAGTGTAGGTCTGAGGAGATAAAGATGAGATGCACAAGTGTGAGAAGTCCTAAGATATCTCTGATTGCTCCAACTCTCACAGAGCTGACACTGACATTACACAGGAAATCAGAGCACGGTGCCCACCCACGGGTTCTCCTCTCCCAGGAGCAGCCACAGTGGGCACGAGCCACCCACAAACTCCGGGTGACCTTCAGGTGGGTTCAGATGGAGCAAACCCAAAGGATGCTGTCCAGCAGCTGCAGCACCTGCGTGGCCCCAAGGCAGGACAAGCCCTGGGCTGGGCTCACAGGGGCTCAGGCTGCTCATCAGTGGGGGCATGTGGTGCCAAATGTGTAATGCTGAGACCCTCTGGTTCCACACTGCACCAACCCATCCACGCAGCCAAAATCCCGTCTTTGGGCTCACATCGACATTTCAGCGAATACCCAGAGGCACGGGGCTGTGTTGGAGCAACAAACCAACTCCCTCCTTGCCCAGTTCCAACAAAATATGTGTCGGAGAGGTGGGACCTGGGGCAGGGCCTTGGCACTGCTGGCTCTGACCCAGGCATGTGGGTCCTGTCCACCCCTTGCCCTGTGCCCTCAGAGCTGCCGTGTCCAGCCTGGGCCACCAGCCTGGGTTCAGCTGCCACCAGCAAATCGTCCACAGAAGCTCAGGAACCTATCTCCAGCCTGCCTTTGCCAGCTGCAGGGAAGTGTTTCTGGAGGTTTAACCAGGATTCTCAGTGTAAAAGCCCAGAAACCACTGGGTATTCATAGAGCACAGGAGCTGGTTTTATACTGTCATGTTTGAATGTTTGGGTTTTGCTTTCAGCCATTTCCAGTAGAAGAGAAAGGAACAAAAAGCCCCAAAGGGAGAGGGTGGAAGGTCACTGAGAAATGGGTGTGACTTGTGCTATGTCCACTGCCATGATGGGGCCATGTAGCACCGGCCCCTCATCCTACTGAGCAAACCCTGAGTGGACTAAATGCACAAGGAGACAAGACTGGTTATATTCCTTCAAAACCCACAGAGTGCTATTCCCATGTGTTTGAAAGGAGTAAATCTCCCAACCCTAAAGACACTTGTGTGGAACAGAACAAGTAACCTGAAAACTCCCTGTGAAAACCAGCCAACATCTAAGGATGATTCATTTGGTGCCCCAAAAGCTGCAAATTTCTCTTCACAAGGAAGTTTATACATCTCTCCTAAAAGAGGATATGAAAGCAGCTATAAAAAACAGGAATCAAAGTACAACAAATTAAACAAGGAAACATCTGTGACAGTCAGTATGAGCCAAAGCTGATGGGTGTGAACAACTTATAAGAAGAGCCAGCTGTGTCAAGCATTACCCACAGAACCCTCACAAACAATAAACCTGAGAGTTCTGAAGTTCACCTTTGATACGATAAATTCAAATAATTGATTATTATGTGCAATAATTAACCGTTACTAAACAGAGAAGGGAAAAATGTCAATAACTGTGGAGTAAAACATTCCTGGTGCACGTTTGTAATCAAAGTAGTTGATGTAAATATATAATCAAGGTCATGTTACAGTAAAGGTGTAGGTTAAGTAGCATCTGTTAAATATAAATATTTTTAAATCACCAACTCTGAACACTTGTATCTAATAATTTTAAAAGAATCATTTGGAAACTCTTCAAAGGCTTCTGGCTAATCCTTAGTATGTCTTTGAGAAACGGGAAAGCTTCTGCAAGGCTTGGGAGGAACTTTGGTCGCAGGTCTTTTAGAAGTACACAGGATTGACCTGAGCGTGCAATAGAAGGTAACACTGGCCATGTGCCAGCAAAGAGATGAAGGATGGAGACACGCTTCACATTGATGATATTGCACTGGAAGTAATTATTGGTTTTAATTTCCTCAGCAACTTTCATTGTGGACTCTTAGATCTCCAAATCTCACTTATGGCAATGCTGTAAACATGTGACAAGCCTCGATTTCCCAAAGGAGAGTTATGAGAAAAGCTTCCAGCCCTCCATTCAGAACTGGAAAAGCAAACACTTCATGGGACGGTCTCTGCCCATGATATGGGAAGCAAGTGGAGGTCTGACAGAAAATGTCCAGGAAGGCCAGGCAAAGAGTAATGGCTCACTCAGATCTTACAGAAATGCTTGTCCATTACCTCAGGACTCAGCCCATTAGCAAATGGTAATATCCTTATTACCTGAACAAGATGCTTTCATTTGCAGGGAATCATAGGGCTTGTTCAAACAAACAAGTAACAGCATCAGGATTGAACGCTGCAAGGTGGAGAAGGTGAATCTGTGGAGAAGGATGTCACTGGATATCACCCAATCTTCAACTATAAATGCTAAGTGACATAGATTCCTTCATCTCCCTAAAGAACTTGTCCTAACAGTTCATGAGTTTCATTGGATAAAGCCTAAATTAAGTTTCTCTGGTTTTTCAATGCAAAGTACATTTTCCAGACCACCAAGCCCTGCTGTAGCTCTTCCCTGAATTCTGCACAGCTTTCTTTTTCAGATTCACTCACTAAAACCAAACCACCGAGAGCTGGAGCCCTGCCAGGAGCCTTGCAAGGGGCTCATCCACTTGGTGATGCCCATTTGGTGCATGGCCAAGAACCTCGTTATTTCTCACAAATGAAGGACTGCAGTGCTCCCCTGCAGGTGTGCAGGATCCACCTGGGTCCTTGTCTAAGGCACAGCAGTTTGAGCCACCAGGTAACACCAGCTGCCTGAACATCAGGTCTCTTTGCGGCATTTAAGGCTGAACACAAAAAATTGTGAATAGCTTTGGTCTGCTGACCAAAAGGTCAGTTTCCAAACAAAGAGGTACAAGATGTTACATCAGATGGCAGAATTCAGGAACTGAAATGACAGCAAAGCTGCTGAAATACAAAGAATTGGGAAAAGAAATAATTATTCAATAAACTCATATACAAATAACAACTGACTGACTCTACAGCCACCTTTCACAGGAGAGGAGGGACGTGTAAAGGAACATAGAAGGTTTGTTTTCCTATGGCATTTACAATGCAGTATTTAACTTGAAATGATCATTTCCTGTTCACACTGATCATGAGGATGTGATCTTCCTCTTCCTCATCTCCTTACCTCTGTGTTTTTTCTATCATCAGTTTTATTTGGCGTTAAACTAGACAGTATTATTTATGGAATAAATGTCAAGTTTTCTCATAAGCTTAGTGGCAAGCACCATGACAACCATGTCCTGGTGTAGATGCTATTGACATTAAAGTAGGATGTAGTAGTAGTAATCATAATAGTAATAATGATGATGATGTCAAGGCCCTCAAGTGAGGTCTCTATCATTGCAAACCATAACTTGCAAGTACACACCAGTGTCACACCACTGCAAGGCACAGTGTTCTTACTGGGGTTGGACAATTGAAACCAGTCATGTGGTCAGTCTCAGGAAAAACTTCACTGACAATCACAAACAATCTATTATTATCCAATATATCCCTAACGTATCTCTGTCTGCAGACATGTATATATCCTTGTATTTCATAGGGAGTGCATGGAGAAAGCCAGGGCAACCCTTGGTGTCCCCGTCCTCCTAAAGTGGTTAAACCAATGCTGATGTTCTTGGTACTGCCTGATTAATCTGAGCAATTCTAATAAAAGAAACACCACCAAATAAAACAAAGAGTAAAGAATCCTTTCCCTCCTCTTCACATCATGTGGCTGCATCCTCCATATGGCCAGAAGGAAAAGCCATCTCCCATTTGCCCACCAAACCACATATTTAATCCATGTGCTTATGTCAAACTTAATTACAGCACATTTGGCATAAAATAACAATCCACATCCTTGGAGAGGGGAACTTAAGTAGTTAATATGTGTGATTGAATGAAAGTGCTTTGCTGAATGTTTATGAGAAACCCAAGACAGCCAAATGTGGTGATATTTTAACCATTTAAACACCAGCCCTCCCGCCCTGCACTGGAGCCCCTGGTGCCCTACGGCACCTGTGCAGCCGCCCTGCGCCGCAAGAAGTGCCCTGCACACACACCTGGCCAAGCCTCGCCCAGCAAACCTACTGGCCCCCAGTGACCCACGTGTTGCTCTGAGAGACAATTTTCCTGCGAATCTTCCTGCCCCTTTCTCTCATTATGTGCCTTAAAAAGCTCTTGGTGCTTCTTTCTTATTTTCATGCCAGTTTGTAGAACTCACAGGTCTCCAAAATGCAAACTTCCTCTCTCTGTATCCTCTGGAACCTCTAAAGAAGCAGCCCTAAAACCTGACGAGTGGTTCTGGATTTATGCTCAGGCAGAGATTTACTGGGGAGATAAGGACAGAATAAAGAAGGACAGGATGCAGAGGTGCTTCAGGTCCCACAGGGCAATCAGTTGGTGTGGCTGTCCAGGAAAGCTGGCTCTGGGATCACTCCGAGACACTGTCAGAGAACTCCTGGCCCTTGGACTGTGTGACACCCTAGAGCCTTGGGAATGGTGCTCATGGAGACCCGTGGGGCACAGGACAAGGTGCCTGCTGGCCTCAGCTGGCTCCCTGGCCCATGATGCTGGGAGATGGAGCCCATGGAGACTCAGAGCATGCTTCAGGAGCGCCGGGCAGGTTGGAGGGGATTAGAGTGGCTGCCTGGGAAACAGGGGCTGTGCAGCAATGGCATAAGGGTGATACCTTATCCTGTGGTCTTAAAATCAAGAGCCAGACACGGTTAAGGGAAAAAGGTGAAATGCACACCTTGATGAAGTGTTGCACCATAAGGATCCTTATTAAATACTGAGGTAATATCCGTTTTTCCCTTAACCATGTCTGGCTCTTGATTTTAAGACCACAGGATAAGGCATCAAGGGGATGGAGGCAGGTCCTGGTGCGGTGTGCAGTCAGGGCTGACACACGAGCAGATCTTCAATGAAATCAGTCAAAAAGTGGTACAGGGAGCCCAGAGAGGCTGCTGAGATTTTAATGCCTGACTGGAGAGGGCCCTCGGCAGCTTGATTTCTGTTGGCCTTGCTTTCAGTGGGGGTTTGGACAAGGTGACCTCCAAAGGTCCCTTCTCACTCAAATTACACCCCAATAACCAGGAAGGACAGAAACAGGGGGTCACTGCAGTCAGCACCCGAGATCACAGAGCGCGAGTAAAGTTCTCGTGTGAGAAGCGGTGTCTGTGGAGAGAGCAGGGGAAGAATGAAAAGTGTTCAGCAGTGACCTTGCTACAAGGAGCAGGAACAAAGAAGAAACAGCTGAATGTGGTGCGGGGGTGATGAGCCCTGGTAATGGCCTGCTCCTGCTCCCAGACAATGCGCATGGAAAATCTCCCATTAACTTTGGTGACACGGCACCAGGCTCTAAAAGAGCAGGCACTAAAGTGGATGACAGTGTCAGAAAAGAGAGGAGGAAAGAAGGAAAAATTTAAGTTTCACTTTCATCATGCTGAGGATGAGTTCACTGCTGAAATTCTGCTGTTCCCTCTTTCAAAAATGAACATAAATATTTCGCACCAAACACAGAGGAGTGGCTGGAGTTAACTGACTCGATGTCTATAAAACGATGGCATGGTTTTCTTCTTGCCAGAGATTAATTCTTGATGATTTATCAGTGTGAGTCCTTCACCCTGCCCTGGATATAAAGACAGTGGTAAAAGCCTAAGAACCATCACAGTGCGTGCAAAATAATATGGAATGCCTGCTGTATGCTGACGTAACTGAGCACAACACACTGGCTTTTACATCACCATCACTAGTCTGCCTCTGCTAGCACAAAACAAAGTTAGTTTGCACACTGACTGAGAATATTTATATATAAAAGATACATATACAGGGACAAGGAGGTGATGGAGCCTTCAATAAGTAAATGTATATAATACAACCATATATTCCTGTGTCTAGCAAAAAACACGTTGAATAAATTGCAGTTTCTAAGAACCTGTGCTTTTAGTCAAGGTGGCCAAAACACTGCCTGAACTAACACATAAATTGTATTTTTTGGTATGGGGAAGGTTATGAGAAGAAATTAGTGAGATTCATCAAACCCCTTTGGGGCAGAGCTGGTCTGCAGCCTGGAGTTGCTGCTCACTGCTGCCGCTTATTCTGTTTGCTGTGGCATTTTGGGTGGTTTGCCCCTCATGAAGAAGTAGTGGCCTTTTGTTTGCATCCAGGGGACACAGTCCCTCGTGCCAACACAAAGCAAATATCCATGTGTTGGGATCCAGCAGTGCCTGAGCCCTCCAAAGCGAGGGCAGCCCTCACCCCCAGTGCTGTCCCATGCTCCCGAACCAGCAGTGCTCCGAGGCGCAGGACCCAGGCACAACCCAAACTCACTCCCAGGTGTGGTCCCCATCCCACAGAAGCCAGTGGCTGCCCTGGGCCCCTGCAGAACGTGTGTTCTGTCCGTATCCACCACCATTATCGACTGCAGACAGCAAACGAGCCGTCCCGGCAGCACCCAGCCCCGGTCAGTGCCGTCCCCGCGTCTGCCAAGCACGGTGCCCTCTGCCCCTGGGGCTGGACTGAGTTCCCCTTCCCACGTCTGCTTGACAGCCCTGTCTGCTCGGAGGGACCCAGGATTCCAGGCGGAGCTTTCCCATGCCATCGTCCCTCAGAATAGCTCTGCTCTCCGTATTTTTAGCAAGGCTCAAATGGGCCAATATGTTTGATTTTCCACTGTTTCCACCCAGCTCAAGTCCTGTCCGTGGCAGTCTCCCTGTGTTTCTACCGGCGTGTCTGGCCAGTGGTGCAGGGCCGGGGACAGGGGCGGAGGAGCTGGGAGATGGTAGCTCGGGCAGCAAGAGCTGCTTTGCATACTTGGAGTTGTACAAAGCTGATTTTCTGAGAGGGAGAGAAAGACGGAGAAAGGGGTTTCTGTAAGTAGCAGAGACAATGAGAACAAGGCAGGCACTATGCCAAGCACGGGAGCACTGCCAAAACACATATCATTAGCTTGGGCCAGCTATAAGCAAGGAAATGAGAAACATATGTTGGAGAGCAAGGTTAGGAGCGAGGGACTATGGGTCAGTGACAGTCGTCCGAAAACTTTTCCCTTGTTCTTCAGCTGTGGCCCGCTGGTGTCAGATGTCACTCTGACAGCCTTCATTTCTCATGACGGCCAGGCTTATTTTGGCCTGCTTGTTTTTTGTTGTGGTTTTTTTTTTCCCCTCCCCTAATGAGAGTCATTGAGAGGAAGAAGAGAACAGACAAGAAAGACTTTGCCATTTTTTTTCCTCACAGTTATGGGAAAATAACCTTGTTTTCTGTGATGTTCTCTGAAATCCTCACCCTTTATAAAATAACGGTGTCTCAGGATTGGGATTCTGCCTAGCCCTGGTGAAAAGAAAAGGGTGGGTAGTGTATTCTTAAGCAGTTCTTGATGTTCTTTCTTAAATATAATTAGATGCACCTCATTACCTCAAACTAAAGGCCTTTTGTACTTCTTCAGGGCTGTGCTTCCTGAAAGCCAAAGCATGCCACGGCTTGCAGCACCCACTCTTATTTTGTAACATTAAGTGTATTTTTAACTTTTTTACCCTTTATCCAGGCTGTTTGCAGATTATTTCATTTTTCCACACAGGCTACACCCAGATGATACGTTCCTCACTGACATTTAAGGAGAGTTTGAAGTTCCTGTTCCCTGTCCCAGCACCATCATGTCTGTTTTCTCTTTGATGGAGCTTACACTTGAGAGTGTCTCAAGGAGCATTGCTGCTTCCCTCCCTAGGCTGAAATATTCCCAGATAGAGAAGATCCTAATAGGAATCTTAGACACCATCCCAAGAGAGTTCTTTTTGACTCCTGTTCCAGCAGAATGACCCTGATGGGCCCCTCCGCTCCACCAGCGCCGTGCTGGGGCTGAGCACCTTGTAAAACCTCAGGTGGTCTTGGGTTGGAAATGTACAGGAGGTTCATTTGCTTTGGGGCTTGCAATTGTGTACAGAGCGGAAAGAAAGGCAAGAATGCAAGGAGAAATTCATCCACCAAAAGACAAATGCCATTCCTCACGGATGACCCTTGACCTGACGGGAGATGCAGGATTATGGGTGGACACGATGGGGTTGGGCCCCCAGTGCACAATGGCATCTTTTATGCCTAAAAGTTTGCAAGAAATAATTTAATTCTAACGTCTTTAATTGCTTTCCATGCACTAAAGCCCGCTCTGGGAGCCAGGCAGTCCTGGCAAAGCTGCTGGGGTAAGCTGGAATATCACATTTGGAGGGAAGCAGGTGAGGTCCAAGGTGAGGTTTGAAAGGAAAAGGGAGATGAAGCAAACGTTGCCCAGGGACTCAATGCAGGCAGAGACCAAGGTCGGATGAGCAGTGGCGAGGACAGGCCCGGGCTGGGGATGACACTGAACTCTTGCTCCAGCCAGGGTTGCGGGGTGACAGACCTGTCATTTAAGTGCCCGGCTTTGAGGAAGGGCTGGCACAGCACACAGCCACTGACGCTTGTTTTCTCTCAGGCAGTAAGTTAAAATGCTTGGAAATAATATTTCTCCCTCCCTGCTTCTGGAGCCTGGACTGAGCAGCAACAACAGCAACAATCCTTACAGAGTCCTTCCTGCCCGTCTCTGCTCTGAAGCACACCTGCAGTAGAATGCTGAAGAATTTGCTGTATTGACATACTCTGGAAATTTGATATCTTTAGTTTTTAATATGCCATTAAAAAGACTTGCTGGTAAATTTATATATTTTTTTATAACTAAAGGGAGGAAGCCGTGCTGGCTGTCAGCTTTCAAACTCCTCTGCCTTTCACATGGCCTTGACTTGTAAAACAAGATGATCCAAGATGAAATGCAAGGTTTAAACTGAAATTGGTAACCTAGGCTGCTTCAACTCAGTGCCCAACCACCTCCACCAGCACAGATTCTGGTAACTCCCAGTCATCATGGTCCAGAAGAAATCACTCATTTATAATTACATGCAATGTTGTAGGGGCCTAAAAGCAATACAGACCGTAACTGTGACACCCAAGGTTATTGGGAATATGTGTATCCTCATATGGCTGTGGGCATCCAGACACAACTTGATGGCCCTTGTGTTCTGGGAAAGCTTCCTCAGAGATTCAGGTGTTCCTGAGGTGCCGGCTGCTGGCTCCTGGTAGAAGGTTGGTGAAAATGTCTTTTGTCCCACGGCTGTAGACACGCTGTCCCTTGTGCATGGGAGCTCAGTGACCTGTCCCCCACTCGCCCGAAGGACCACAAAGAACCAGAGGGTGACTCCAGCTGGGAAAACCAGCCAGGAACCAGCCAGGGAAGGGAGGCACAAATCCAGAGAACTTCTGCCTGTCTTCGAGTGCCTGAATTACGATGATGTCAGTGCAAGACAATACCTCAAAAAAGATCCAGCTTGATTAAAGTTATAGACTCCAGGTAGAAAACATCTGAGCAGAACCAGGAATGTGGATTAAGGAGACCAAGAGAAAGTACGTGGCATTAATTACAGTTAATTTCTGGTTTTACTCTGCTTTGAGAAAGGGTTACACAGAATTCCTTCAGCCTCAGAAAGTGTAGATGGATGCACAAGGACTTTCATGTTTCTTTGGACTTGTCCACAGAGATGGAACCATCCAAAGAAGGTCTTTTCTTTTCACTTGCATTTTGTTATTTTCATTTTACAGTCACATGCAGTTATTTCTGTAATTAATATGGAGGGTGTGGTAATATTTAATGTCTCTTATGAGTATTTTTAGCTATTTAATTAGCTTCCCTCAGGCAGACTTGAGGTGACAGTAAAGATGTTTGACGTGGTGCTTCTATCAGCAGAAAAAGTTTCTTACTATTGTGCATCTCAGACAACACAGAAGCAGAGAGATACAGGAGGGGGTTTGTGTTAAGTCTGTGTGCACGGAGCAGAAACTCGACTGGACAAGTCCTTGAGCAACTCGATCTATTTGTAATTGCCTTGAGCAGGGGCCTGGCCCAGATGATCCCCAGAGGGCTCTTCCAGCCTAAGTTATTCTGTGATTCCCTGGTTTTTATTCTGCCTTTATACCACACGTTCCCCCAGCAGATCAGACCCACTCTGAAATGGCTCTGTGAGAGCACGTGCACAGGGGATGTGAACCACTGCAGAGCTGGGGCTGCCCATGCGCACGGACCTCAGGGCCTCCCTTGATGGCATTTTTTGGACCACACACTGAACCCACTGTGAATAATATGATAAGGTTTTTTCTTCAGATTTATCAAATTTATAATAAGGGCATGGAAACTTGAAAAAACCCAAATAATTCCTAGCACAGTGATTTTTTGTTTAATTTGTGTTTAGAGGTCATCACGCTTCAAAAATATTTTCATCTAAACACTTTGTTTCCCTCCCCGTTCTAAGCCTGAGAATTCGGACCAAGCTGGTAACTCCAAGAACGTATGGATACTTTTGAAAGTGGAAACTATTTTCGTGCGTATAAGTAATTCTGTGGGAGTGAATGTATTTGCAGCTTCCAGGCCAGGCAGGATGACCTTTCCAGAACTTGTAAAATCCAGTCAAATAAAAATAGATTCAGACTTCCTTAAAATGAAACTGCTTGAAAAAGAAGGCCATGGGCTGAAAAGCTGGAAGAAAACAGAATGTGCATTCGCAAATATACTTAAAAATGAAATTTTAAACTTAGAATGACAGTATTTGTACCTCTGCCCCTCTCTGTTTCTTCACTCCTTGCCATTTCTATCTCATTCTTATCAGAGCTCTGTCAGCCCCTAAACTGACATTTTCCCATCCTGATCATTCCCAGGATAGAGGAGACAGAATTTTTTTTCACTTGGCTGATGCAAACAGCAGATCATCCTACAGAGAAACGTCAAGGACAGTTCGGAGTCCTAATCCCTGACCTGCCTGCCCTTTCCTAACTCACTATTGACATTGAACTTAGAAAGCTGCAATGCTGAGATGAGATAATGAATTCTGTTTGCTCGCAGTGTGCAAGAGGAACAGGGGAGATAGGGAGGAGGAAGGGCTCTGGCTGTAAGGGCTCTGCTGTGGTTCCAGTCCAGCTCCAATCTCCTCATGCCTAAAACCTGGGTAAGCAAAATAACTGCACAAATAATCACTGGTTTCCCCTCGTTCCCTTTATTGCTTCACAGGCACATCCAGGGAAGATGGGAATTACTCATCAACCAAGACTCCAAAGTCTTCTCTGGTTCTTTCTCGGATCAAGTGTGGGGTGCTGCAGCTCGGAATGATGTGATGTCCCTTTGTACTTTTAAACAATTACTTGCTGGTTTGGGAAATTATAGGAGAGACTACTTACTGTACTTTCCATTCCAAGAGTAGCTCATCTCCACAGACACTGCTGCCCCAGTGTCACTCACACCAAACTCCGTTGGAGTCTAAAGTGAGAATTGATTAAGTTTTGCCATCGTGATCCCAGTAACACTCGTCTTTGAACACTGCCATCCACAGCTTTAGTACATTGAGTCAGAAAACCTGTAAATCCTAATGGAAGTCACAAGGCCTATAATTTTTAAATAGCATTTGCTGCTTGTTCTTATATTGTATATTGATATTTTTACTAAGTTTTCGATTAAGGACTCATTAATCACAACCTCAGGATAACGAGTCCAGCTTCTGGAAGCTTATCTGGTTTGTTACTTTGTATTTTTAGCACTAAATATTCACCTATACTGTAGTTATCCTAAGATGCTGAGAGAAAACAACACAATTACTGCTCCTGAAATATGAAAAAATACATTTCTAAACCAGTGTTGAAATTCTGAGAATGCTGTGAAGATACATCTCTTACTGAGAAAAAGAATGCCCGTTGTGGAAGGACTCAATAAAAAGAGGGAACAGTGGCACCAAATGATGTCACCTTGTGTGAATTTGTCTACTTTCTTCCAAAGCACACAGGCTATTGAGTAGGAAAAAATCACACTAAAGGCACTAGTTCTTCCTGCATATTTAAGCCCTTCTGATCAGCAGATAGTACTGGAACGGAAAAGGAAATCAGAAAAAAAATATGAGAGTCGGAGAAACCAAATGACTCTTGGCTGTACTTCTAGAAGGATTAGTTCACCAGTTTTTAAAAATTATTACCACTGTTAAGTATTAATAGTGACGATTTTTAGCTACTTCTACTAATTTGCACCATAGGAAACCAGGTATCATCTCACCTTCCTCTGAGCCATGTTAATACAGAGTCAGCAGCTGGGTATGACATGGCAGTTCTTACAAAGTCAACAGGACTTGACTACAAGTTAAAATTAATCCTAAAAGTTTAAATTCTTGCATTCTACTAACTCTGCCTATGTAGGAATCCAGATCAGGTAAGCATTAACCTCCTGTACAGAGGGATTGGCTATAAGGGGTTATCTATGAGTCTACAAATGCACAAACCATCGGAAAACTTGACACAAATTTTGAGATGCAGCATTTTATCTGTTCTGCAACTGACCCTCCACAATGAGGAAAACTCAAAGTTAGGTTGATGAGTGGTTTGAAATGATTATTTGTCCACTTTTGTCACTGGTGGCTTTGGCTGTCTATTCTTTGCAAAACAGAGCAAATTAAACCAAACTCCAGCTGCTGGAACAGAGCTTTCCCTCTCATCTCTTTTCAGCCACACTAATCAACATAATTCATGGTAAGAAGGAAGGAAAATGAGCATCCTCGCATGGATATTTCATCAAGATTCTGGAGAGCTTCATAAAGCAGCCTCTTTAAGAAACCATAAAATGAAACAAGACATATTTCTAGGGTTGTCAGCAGGTAGATCCACTGGTTTTGTGGTAAGTAATCTCTTTGGGAGGAAGTCTTTGCTCTGATGTCTGTGTTGGATGTTCTGTGGCTCCCCGCAGCCACCCCAGCGCAGGTCTGTTCATTGGAAGAGGAGGCGGTGATGATATTGCTTCTAACAACCAGACTGAAGTATAGCCCCAGGCCATCTTCCAAAGCCCCCTCCAAACAGCCTCTAATTAATTTTAATCCTGCCACTCCAATGAGTCCCAAGAGTGCAGCAACCAAAACAAAAAAAACCTTCATCAAGTGATTCAGAGGAGCTCTGATGGCATCACGTCACGATTTTAGGGCGTCAAGCAGAAAGCACTATAGAAAGCTTTTAAACACCATTTTCCTTTGGTTTCTTTATTTTCTGTCCTCAAAACCATAAAGAGCCTATTTCTGATGAAAATGTAGTTCTCATGTCTCTCCAGGCCCCTCCGGTTCACTCGATAGGTGGGTGGCAGGGCTCAGGGAGACCCACCGCCATCACCAGGGGAATGGCTCTCCCCAGCCTGGGCTGAGCCGTGCCCACAGCTGCTCCTGCGGCCCTCGACCTCCCCAGAAAGGCTCTCTGCAAACGTGGGAACCAGCCCAATATGCCCAACCAGCAGCACTGGACACTCAACATCGGAACCGGTACCTCTGGAGCCGCCGTTGGCTTCAGCACCCACGAACCAGCTGCCTGGAGCAGGAAGAGCAGCATGCTCCCTAAGCTGCTAATTTTGTCAAATCCTTTGGTTTGAAAATAGAAATGCTCACTCTATTTTTGTCTAGCTGATCAATTGCTCAAACAGCCTCGTGAATATGAAATTTTGGGGATGCTCTCAAATTGAGCAGTAAAAGCGCTTTGCAAGGTACGATTCTGCGCATTTAACTTTCCACCAAGTTTTATTATTATTATTATTAGATTTTACTAGAAGAAACACTCACAGAAAACAAACTTCTAAATTGCTATAGAAGACCTCCCAAACCGAATTTTATATTTGTGTGTGTGTAAGAATATCAGTATTGGTAGATACGTATAAATAGAACAGAGGTGCTCATGGAGAGGGAAGCTCAGGAAGACAAGAATGAGCAATTACACTGTTATGCTAATAGTTGGTGAATATTTCCTTATGAATCACCTTAGCAAAGAATGTTGTTTATCCTTTTGGTTTATTTCATTTTAAATGTGCATGAAGGAATTAAGTTTTAAGAGTTTCTTGGGAAAAGGACTCTGGCTGGAGATGTTGTGTGAGGAGACAGAGACACTTAAAACAGGCTGTTAGTAACAGATCAGAGAAAGGCACATGAAAAGAACTGGATTAGAGATGCAGACACCCCCTTCCTCATGATGTAGATTGTAACACACTATTTTTTCCCTATGTTTCCACAGTTCTGATGCATTATATAGAGTAGACACACATATTTTCCCCTCGTTGTCAATGCATGGCTCCCTTTATTTACTTTATACAATTCAAATGCTGCTCTGATGTCCAAGTTATTAAATTCCTTATAAGCTTTTCCTCAAATCCCTTGTGATCCAAGGTGCTATTATTACCTCTATTGCACTGACTGCAGAGCTGAGATCTACAGTGATTAAAGGAAATGTATCTTCTAACTGTGGATGTCTAATTAAAAGAGGTCTACAAACTGTTTTCTCCTTATGTGTCCAAAATGGTCTTCAGCAGCAGTTGAGTACAAATTCAGAGCCCTGCATCTCAAATGAACCATGAAGAAACTGAAGAATACCCAATTAGTAACAGTCTGTGAGAAGTTAGGTTGAAGTGAATTAACCGGCATCACAAAGGAGAAAAGGTGGCAAAGGAAGGGAAAACAATCAGTTTTCCAAGGCAGCATTCAATCATCTTAACCATTAAATAATCCTTTCTTCTCCTTTTCTTAGGCTGATTTGCTACTTCCAACTTCTGAAGCAGACAAAAGAGGGGTCCTGCAGCCAGCAGCGTTCTGCACCTCAACCCCTGGTCCCTCCTCCTCCTCCCTCGTGCTGGCCCCAGCAGGGGTCACTCAGAGCCCAGGAACCACGGACTGCCCAGCGCCACTCTGGCTTGGATGGGCAACCTATGGATCATGCTAACAGCCCCACGGTGTGCCACCAGCAGCGCCAACAGGATTTGCCGTTTCGATCGTCCCTGCATGTCCCATGTCACCGTTGTGCCCAGCACACGCCTGGCCATGCAGGGAGCCTGGCTGGGTCAGCACCGTCTACCTCTTCCTCCTGCCCTGGAGGCAGACGGTCTGATTGAGGCTCCTCCTGCTCCCATCAGCTCTGATCATGGAGAAAGGCAGTGCTACCACATGGTCCAGGCTCTTTTAATGCACAGCCAGAGATGGATGATCTCACCTCGTCCCCGCCCCTCTGCTGGTGACGAGCCTCTCTCTCCCCAGCAAAGTGCCAGAGGAGAACAGACCTTATGTGCTGCCATGGAGCCCGTGTTATATGGACACTGGAGGCTCTTCCTTCCCACAGAGAAGTGCCAAACCCAATGCTATTCTGTAGCTTCCATCATGGAGTGAAGACACCAAACAGGAACCACCAAACCCACAGAAATTCCCAAGAGCACTTCACACCCCTCCACAAGCACCTCAGTGTGGTACAGCAGGCACCAGCTCTGACCTGAAACCCAGGGACAATCTCAACATCTGGCTGAAGTCTGCCCACCATGAATGGAGTCTCCTGGGCACCTGTTTGATCTAATCCCATCCTCCTGCACACCTGAGAAATGCAGCATTTGGAACATTCTTTAAAGGTTACAATGTCGGTAAACCAAAGATAAATCTCTAATGCAAAATCCATCCCCTGCCAAATGTCACATTTGAAATCTGGGCTGGAGATTTCTGGAGAAAAATTTGGCAGAATTCCTTAAAATAAACAAACTATTCTATCTCTTTTTTTTTTTTTTTTTTTTTTTTTTTTTTTAAAAGGAATCAACAGTTTGACTGGTGAGGAAAAAAAAAAAGACACAGACAATCAAAATGGCACTTATAGCAGACATGGAGAATTTCCAGTAAAAGCAGCATTTCAGAATGGGAAGTGTAACTGCCAGGTGTTGGTGCTGTGGAACGCCAGCACTGAATGTCTCAGGTTATGTCGCCAGGACAGGAATACTGGTCAGACTTCACTGGAGTTCACAGTGGCAGCAGGTGACCTGTCAGGGTGATGGGAAAAGGCAGGGAAGCTCTGCATCCCAACTAGAGACCCCACCCCAGGGAAGGAAAGGCTCTTCGGGGAGTGTCCTGGAAACACAGGGGTGTCAGCACTGCACGCTGTGTCCGACGGCGCGGAAAGGCCCAAGAGCTGCACCCCCTCCCTGGCTTGTACACATTTCCTCTGAGATTTTGTAGTGAATGCACTGTGGAACATTCTAGATTTACACCAATAGATGCTCACGTGTAAATAAATGCTTCTGCTTCCAAGGTCTACCTATTCTGCTCCATTAAATTCCTTGAGATCTCCTTAGTATTTACGTGCTCTCTCCTTGCGAACAGTCCTGCGGTATCTGGAATGCTCCAAAGTGTTCATGCTAAACACAGTGATTCATTGCACTGTGTTAATAATGGACAAGAAGAGAGGCTTTTGAGTTCTGTAACCCATAACAACTTTGAAAAGAACAAAGGGCCCTCTCCAAAGTCACTGGAGTTAATGGGCTCTTTTCACTCAAACCCAACCTGGATTTGCCGAATATCTAAACTGGGAGCTGCTGCCATCTCACTGGAGACAGCTCTGGCTGCGGTGAGAGCGGCTGTTCATTTCCCGTTACCCCTAATGAAACAAAATCATGGAAGGTTAAAGAAAGGCACTGATGGTCTGTGGAGGTGATTGGAACCAATGACTTGGAACCAGCACCCTCCCGACCATCCACACTGCCCAGCGCAGCCAGCGGCACGCCCGGACTCCCTGCAGGATTTTTCAATCCCATGCCTGCTTACCCAGCAAGCATTAATACTTATCAAGGAGATAATTTGTGCACATTAAGGGAACCATTTGCTCTCCTCCTTTCCCAAGGACTATATTTCTCTGGCTGCCTCTGGCAGAGGCTCCTCCAGAAGCCAACACAGAACCCACTTTTTCAGGCAGCAGGCAGAAAACATAGGCAAAAACATCCAGAGAAAATCCGTGCAGGACCATTATCCAACCTGGCTTTTTGGTCCCCTGGGATCAAAGAGTAGTTCGGTGTCTCTTAAACCTGATTCCTTTCACAGATACACAGAGAAGATAATAGGCTGATTAGCCAGAAAGGCTGAAGTGGGGGGACTTTCCCTTCACACAAAATGCTGGTTTATCTTTTAGAAGATATATTTAATTCAGTGGTATTTCAGGCATTCATTTTGTTTAAATACATTTTAACTATCTTACATATCCAAGTGGGAAAAAACTCATCAGCTTTAAGAATTCATTTGAGAAAAGCTCATCGTTTAGGGATTCAAGCAAAAGACTCTCATGGCAACACCCAGCTTGGGAAAATTTGTTTCAGTTCAATATTTTTCTTCTCCTTTTCGAGCCAACTACTCTTTTTGAACCTGATTTTCTAAGGACTTAGTCGGGAAGCAAGATTGCCTGCCTGGCCATTCCCACCTCATGTCCAGCTTGGCTAATTCCAGCCAAAATGAAAGAAGAGGAAAAGCTTTAGAGACATTCTGTGTGACTGTGGACGTTGTGGCTTGGAGGAAGCAGTGTGGACGTGGTGATCCCGTTAAGGAATGCTGGCTGCTCGGAGCGAGCAGTGTTCCCAGGGAGAGGAGCCCAGCCGCGGCACAGCCCATGTGGCCAGCATGGCTCTTGGCTGCACCAGCCCCAACACATGGTCCCAACATTCCACAGAGATGGAAGGAGCTGGAGGTACTGCCATGGAATGGACAGAGTGAATTGAGGGCATGGCTTTCATGGAAAACTGACCCTTGTGGATTCACCTGCCTTTAGAGCAATTCGTTTTACTGTAGAAAATTGTATTTCAGAAATGCGCTGTCTCCAGCTAAGAAGGACCTTCCTACATAAAATTCAAGGCTGACATAAACCCATGCTCAGTCCCTTTGAGCACACTGAGAAGGCGCCATGGAGTGCTGGTTTTCCAGGGAAAATGTTCTGCTGGTGTTTCCCAGGTTGCCCATATGAGATAACTGGATGGGTAAATGTGAGGATTACCGGGAATTAGAAAGAGGCTTAAAGAACACTTGGCATGAGCTGGTATTAGTGCATAGCACACAAAGGCAGAGGAGCCATATGCAGCTTCATCGGAGGAGTGAGTGCCTGCCCAGATCCCTGCCAGCACGGGGAGGGGGACGCAGGATCCGGGAGGAAGCGCACCCGCACCTCCGCACTGCTCTTTTGTATTTCAATTTTCTTTGGCCAGTGGGGATGATTTTATAGCATCACAGCAGAACATTATCTTTTATACTTTGACAAAATGAAACTGAGTCCTTGGGATTTTTTCACCCACTGCTCTCTTGGCTACTTCACTGCAGTACTATTTCATTACTTATTGATTTTTCAACGTGCTGTCTGCATCGCTGTAATTTACACAAGTTCTGATAGCCCTCAGCGATTCTTAACACCTCAGGGTGAGATCACGGAGTTCACTTGAGATACCAAAGGTAGGCAACAAGTTCTTCAGAAAAGATGACAAATTGACAAACTTGATAGTCAAGGAGGAAATTTGAGCAGCTGCAGGCGTATCATATCAAGATGTTTTTCTTAGCCAAATTGAGTTAGAACAAATCTGCACCCCCAAAATTAGTCTCACATACAGCTAATACGGGACTGTGAAGTGCATGGCTAAACCCCAAGAAATTAATAATGTATGTCCCTCACAGGGCAGCTGAACTAATGCTATTTCGGTTGTAACTGGAGATAACCACTGGCCTGTGTACTGGCAGGTGGTAAGAGAAGGCAGCCTCATCGTGAGCAAGGACAGGGAACTACAAAGAGCTTCTCTTACACTGAGGCAAGTAACTGCTGCTTCTTCAAGGCCTTCTCCACATTTCTGCCATTCTGAGCAGCTCAGTGCAGTCACCTGTGGCAGCACTGTGTTCATCTTGACCAGAGCAGCCTGGCGTCCCTCACACGATGTCACATCCTAAGGTTCGTCCAGCTCCTTGGAGCTCCCACACAGGGACGCTTCTGCAGGAAATCACTCAGTGCTTAGTGAAATGAGCTCTAATCCTGCTGTAAGTTTCTCATGATACTGTTCACAGAGTCAAAATACAAATTTGGGTCACTTTCTATGAGAATCTGGATATCCTATGGTTACAGATTTCTGTCACACCTGTACTTGCGTGGTGAAATCCCTTTATCCCTCAGTCTGGGCACCATCTCACTCGAGCATCCTTGGGGACAGCTAGCAGCAGACTGGTGGGAGACCAGCCCCAAACTGGCAAACCTGAGCAGAAACTGAAACAACACAGACTTTCAGGCTGTATCCAAAGCATGCATTCAGATTTTAAAGGAAATATTTCTGCTGTCACTGTTTTCCAGATCAAGAACTTATATTGAGAGGGTCTTTTCTTCTAAAAGTAAGACAAAAAATAAGGCAGGAGGCCCCCACAAGGCCGAGTTTTCATTGCCAGGGAACTGACCACAGGACAACCAGAAACAAGATGGCCAGTAAAATAAGAGAAACGAATTATCAATGAAGCTCTGTTAGCTCTTCCATAGCATCTTCCATCTTATTTCCCACTGCAGACCTGGATTAATTGGGCAACTCAACAAGGGCAGCAGTCACAGCTCGGTGCTCCTCCCTGGCTGGGACTTAGAAATCAAGTGGTTTAGAAAGTACAAAAATGCATCTGAATTTTCATGCATTAAGAAAGATTACAATGCTCATGTACTGTCCTCCCTTTTATTGCCATGAAGTGATCTTGGCCTTTTCTTGCCGGTCTTTTCCTCTTGGCAGCGTGATGTGCACCAGTCCCAAGCTGGAGCTGAGCACGGCTATGCAGTCCCCAGGAGATTTTCCAGCACAGCATTTTCTCATGAGATTTGTCAGCCACGAAATGCTTCATGGGAATGTGTTGGTTTAAGCCCATCTTGTGAGGAGCCCCAGCAGTTTTTTGACAGACACTTCTGCACCCTTGCACATTCCTGCAGTGTCTCAGCAGTTCCCACCCCACAGCAATGTCCTACACCCTGTATGGACAACACACATCTCAGGTACTGATGTTGAGAGAGTCCATCAATTTAGTTCATTATGAAGGGAAAGACAAATGCATCCAAAATTGATTAAATATTCCAGACAATACAATTTTTAGAAGTAATGTGTGTTCATTTTAATAGTTTATGAATTTGAAATGGCTGATCTCTCCCTATTTTCACTATCACAAACTGTTCAGACAACAACTGTTACACATATTTACATAACACTGTTCTAACTTCAGCTCATTTCACAGTTTTATTTCATATTCCTCAACTATTATATTTCAAAATTTACAGTCTTGCACCAAAGGTCATATATGGTCATGCCTAAGTCCTCTAGGATCTGTGATTCCAAAACGCTAAGCTGATGTTGGTTTAATTGATTCTGTGGAGGCAGCGATGCCTGTAACTCCTGAGAATTAGGGCTTTCCACAAACTGGCAAACTTTCAGTGGGTAAAATAAATATCCTCATATCCATGTGATAGAGGGTATATGCACAGCATGCAGTTATATCAACACACCTCTCTAATGATGCACTTTAGATTAAATACTGTGTCCGAAAGAGCCAAAGGATCACAGTTTGTGGAGCACAAGCCCAAACAAACGCCAGTAACATGTCCCAGCCGTTCCCTTTCTTGGGTGCAGCTGCATCAAAGTCCGAAGATTCCAGCAGAAGGGTTTCAGGAGCTGGGGTGACCCCACTGCACCAACAAGCACTCAAACAAGCCCATCTGCCAGCACAGGGTCCCTGGGGTGCCCCCAGCCTCCCCCATCCCAGGCCATGCCCTTACATGATCCCACAGAGCACTGGACACACCTGCTATGGGATATCTGAGCCTGGACTGTACACTTCTCAGGACAGGTGTAATAAAACTAATTTATTGCCCCTTTCCCCCAACAGGATTACAGAAACATAAACAAAGAAATGTTGAGTTCTTCAAGGAAAGGCCCCTTGAACTCAAGGATGTGACTGGGAGATTTAAGACCACTCTTCTCAAAGTAAGGCTTGGAGTACAACGTTCCTTATCCTATTTCTGCAGAGCTCTGGAGGAAGTACAGCAGTTTGGGTTTGAGGACTGTTTCCCATTGAGACATCAAACTTGCAGCTGAAGGACTGGGGTCCCCTGCCGGCAGGAGGCAGCTCAAGGGCTGCCCAGGAACATGGGCTCAGAAAGCTCAGGCCATGCTGCAGATGGATACGAAACTGCTGACAGGAACCTCAGAAAGTGCTACAGAGCACATCAGCAATGCTGACTGATGACAGCACATACATGATGGAGGAAGAGCAACATTGGCAGAACCTTTGCACGCCCCCATCTCCCCTCAGCCCCATTCCCTGTGCTCACTCCACAGGACGGGATCCTGCTCCCAGCTCCTCCTTACCCTATTCCCTTTACTCTCTCTGCAGGATGGGATCCTGCTCCCACTTCCAGCTGAATCTCAGAGCTGCACCGCAGGCAAGCCCTGAACTGGGAGCAGGCGGGCAGGGCCAGCAGCGCCAGCCGTCGCTCCGGCACGTGCGGCAGTGCCGAGGAGTGGGATGGGGATGCTTCCAGCACGCTCCTTCCCTGTGCCCTGGGCCCGGCGCTGCTGGCACAAGGACAGAAGCAGAGCACCCAGAGCGCTGCCTTCCTGGTAGCTTTTCTCTGAGTTTTGCTGATAATAACATTACGGTTTCCCTGCGCTGGCAGTCGGATGAGAGGAGCCTGCAGCCTTTGGAGGGATCGATCTGATCGATCCCAGAGGCTCCATGTCATTTCCAGGGGATTTGCTAAAGAAGCTACTTATGTCCCTTTTTCATTTTCACCAACTCATTACCAGCTGCTGCTGCTCCCTGCACTTCAGCAGCACCTGCAGGAATGAATCCCGGCGCTCCCAGCCCCGACCCTGCTGCAGAGGCCTCTCCCACGACTCAGTGCGGGGATCGGAGCCGAACGCTGAGCGCGGGTGACGCACGAGGGTCGCTGCCCACCTCTCCCTCTGTGCAGGCACGCACAGACACTCTCCTTTCTCTTTTCCTTTTTTAAAGGGCAGCCCAGCAGCAGACCAAGCAACTGATCCCCTGGCTTAACTTTTAAATTAAGACCATTGTAAATTTGGGAACTTGAGAAGAGATGGAGAGGGCACCCATAATCCTTTGCAAATGTCAAGTGGCTCTCGATATTGGTTACTTTTCAAAGGTAGCTAGGCTACAACGTGCGCAGTAATGAAAAACCCTGCCAGGCCCACTCCACAGGGCTTCAGTCAATATACATAATATTATTGGGCTTTGGAAGGATTAAAGATTGTTTCTTTTGCTTCCTTGTAATATGGAGATCTATTGCGCTTAAAACTCCGAGCGCGCCTTCTCCCGCGGGGAGGGGGCTGCAGGCCCTGGGATGCTCCAGCGCCACTCCCACGCCTGGCCCGGCACCCTCGGCACCCACGGATTCATTCACCCACTCCCATCAGCCATTCCTGACATGGGCACCTCATCGCTCTCCCACGTGGAACAGGAATCAACATATTCTAAAAATAAAAGTTAAACAACACTGAAAGTCTTCAGTTACCAACAGGGCCAGAGGGTAGACTTGAAAGGGTCAAAATATCTGGAAAAATATCATTTTTCACTACATCCTACTCAAAAAAGTTCATAGATCTGTGTTTTGACTGCAAGAACTCAGTTCCTCACAAACACCCATTAAGTACAAGAGATCTGAACAATTAGCACTGATTTGAAGCTCCCAGGACTCCTCAGAGCCGTCACAGCAGCTCTGGCAGAGGAGGCACTGCAGGATGAGGCCCCACAGCAACGCAACTCCTGATCCAGGTCCTCTCGTTGAGTCTGCGGTTTCTGAAGCACCATCTGCAAGAGGCACATGCAAACTGTGACTTGAGGGGTCTCAGACAGAGCACCTTATGGCTGAAATACCATCAAACCCGTATTTTTTATCTTTTCACATCTATATTTTCTTGTCCTGATGTTTAATTAACATTGCTTAATTGGATATGGGGAAGGTTTCTTCTCACCAACCTTGTAAATACGATTATGGCAGGATTCCCTCCAACTCTCCTTTTATGAAGCCAAACGTGCAATGTTGGCAAGGCTCTGCTCTCAATTATAGTCAAGAGAAAGGCAGCACTTGAGATTCCTGAGTAGGAGAGAGCAGGATTTGGCATCCTGGATGCCAGCAGGGCCCTGCAGTCCCTCAGCTCCCTCTGCTCTGGAGTGAAGCTTCTGTGACTTAATGGCAAAGAGCCAGTACATTGATCCCTCCCCACTGGATCTTTGCTGAAGTCACTAATTCTGAAAAAAATAGTTGAAAAATGTAGTTTTTCCCTTACTATCCATATGATATTGTGATGTTCAACAGCTGAGATGGAGATCAGAACCTGCAAAGTTCCCATTTCAGCAGAAGACAGGAAATAGGGGAAGAGAAATTAAAGGAAATGTTATAAGATTTTTAACAGTAAAAAAAAACCAAAAAACAAAAACCTCAATCAGGAAGATTTTCAACTGAAACCCTAACAAAAGTCCTGCTGCAGGTTTCCAGCTTCCCTGCTTTAGGGCTGATTCAACTTTGGTTGAATTCAAGAGAAACGGTGTCGCTCCACCAGAGAACAAAGCCTTTGATTTCAGATTGATTTAGAAAAGAAAAATGTTCCATATTAAACCAGCAATAAATACCAGGGAGTGTTTACAGACCAGACGACACATTAGTTCGGGTGCTGAAAATAGCTCTCCTGAGGTGAGGTAAGAGGAGCGACCGCCCCTGAGGCCCCGCTGCCCAGCCCGGCCAGCTCCCACACAGCCTGGCCAGCTGGTTTGACAGGCTTGGCACCAGTCCTGAGCTGGCTGCCACTGGCCACTTGTTTACAGAAATGCAGTGACCATAGAACTCCATTTTAAGGAGCATTTTGGTAATTCTGTGTGTCACCAGAGTTAAATCTTACAAAAATGCGTAGGTTTGCTTTATTATAATGTAAATTGCTTTTAGAAGTTCTAGATGAAGAATTAGTAAGGTATAAGGATCCAAATGAGTTCTTAATCATTTACTTTAACTTTCCAGGGCAACACGTATCCGAAATGGAATAACCAAAAGGTTCCAGTGTCTCTGGTTTGTCTGATTCTTGTGGGGACAAGCACAAAGACAACGATGATAGAACAGTTTAGCTGCTGATATCCTTTATGAGATATCGAGAGATTCCAGAAACTCTCCTCATATCTTGTAAATACTTCCTAAATGTCACAAAATTTCCCCTCAGTCTTCAAGGGTTCTGTAAAACTCTACAGAGATCTGCAGGTGAGGAATCCCACGGGAACTGAGGGAGAAAGGAGAAAGCAAACTAAGAGAGCAGAACTGGCCCAATCCAGAGGCTGGAAACACAGACATTACACCAAGATAATGGGGAAAAAGGGAATAAGAACTGAAAAGGAATCTATGTAATGACCAGATGATCCTTGCTCAAATAAACTCTCTTTATAGGCATCACGCTGTCACTTTCATCTTCTGTGATCACAGAAATCCCAGACTCGTGTGGTGCTTCTCGTCTGGTGAGGGAGAGAAACGAGACCTACCCCTCACTGCCTGCAGGTGTTGTACCCACCTCTACCAGCAAAAGGGTCTCCAACCTGTTTTTAAAGGCTGCAGCACAAATAGCCCAAGTCCATTAAAACAAGGGAATTAAAAAAATATAATATCAAAAGATTCTAGCCTGGCAGGGTGATGAATCAGAGGTTAAATACTCAACACTTGTTCAGGTATCACTTGGAGGATTTAGTTTTCCTTTTCATGGTAATTTTAAGTTGAATTTTTAGGCCAACAATTGTATTTCTTGAGAAATCTATACCATTCTCCTAGCAGTTTCCTTGAAATAATGGATGGATCTTCACCAACTAAATTCCAATTTAAAAGATTTGTCAGTAAGAAAATCCCCATCTCAATAAAAGGTAAATGCAGCTGGAGCTCTCCGAGCCACGCTGATGGCAATAAAGAAGCAGGGAGTTTCTATTAGCTCGAATAAGTTAACAGATTCCAGGTAATCCTTCCTATTACCACCAAACACCTGCATACAGATGCCACATCGTAAGTGAGGATGGATTTTTAATTTCTGGAAAAGTAAAATCCTGGGCACACCTCGTGCTGGGAAGGCAATGGAGGAGGGAGGGATGGGGCGAGACCTTTGCCGAGGAGAGGTTTCCCGCTGCAAAAGTCCACGGGATGCTGTAGAATGGTAAAGTCATTCATCACATGTATTTAAAGTTGAATTTGCTGATATTTTATGGTATTGGATTTTATTTCTATTAACATTTTATGCTGAAATTACAGAATGATTCGTGAGTACTGAATTTTTGATTGCTTTTATACTTGCTGGGACACTATTAACGTTGATTTACGTTAATAGCGCTGTAAGAAGATATTAACAATGAAATTTCCAAAAGCACTTAGCATCCCATAATTGGAGTTAAATGACAAAAAAAATGAGGGGATAATAAAGTAGAGAGAGAGACAGAATTTTTGACAATACTCCCTCTAAACTGTATTTTTCAGGAAGAATTGGAGCAGGACAATTTTATAAAAGAATAAAGTCACCCATCAGGAAGAGAACACTTGCACTGACTAAGAAAGTGAGGGTGAATGGAGCTGTAGGTCCAGCACAACTTCCCAAGGAGGGATCCCAGGGAACAACACGGAGTCCCACTGCACACAGCCAGGGCTGGCAGCTCCCATCTCTGGACTGAAACCCAGGAAACAGCAGGTGGAGGCTGGTACAGGAGGGACCTTGAAGGGACAGAAATGAGCCAGGTTTCATCTGTTGAGGCTGAGGACGAGGGAGGGTGAGATCGGCCACTCCACAGGAGCCAGAGGTGAGACTGGCCCAAGCAGCCAAACCTGACTGCACAGCCCCCTACGACTTCCTCTGATCACAAATCCGCTAAACCGAACTTAATTTACTTTTTTAAAGCAGAATTTTGACAAATTCTACTTTGACATCACTTGGATACTGTTTTTAAAATTCTCTTTCCATTAAAAAAGCATCAAAGTGCTTTTTTGTTAAAAAGTGCTTCACTGATCTCATCACCAGAAGTAAAACAGCTCAGTCAGGGAACACACAGGGCAATGTGACAAATCGTATGAAAACTTGGAACAAAAAAGTAAACTTGAAACAAAAATCTTAAAGGTGTTTTACCAGTTTTGTTTAAATGACATTTTTGTGGGGCTAAGAAGGAAGATTTGACAAAACATTTTCAAGCTGTTTTAATCAAGAAAATAACTACAAAAGTTGCAACTACGTTGCAAGAAGATTGTTTCGTCATTTCACTCAGACCAGGAGGGAAGCTCATGTCAGAGTTTTGCTAAAAAGAGATAATTTCAGTGGCATTTTATGGCCCACTAGTACGTGGAAGAAAGTAATCATAGAAGTTGAACTACAGACTAGTGAATGAAAACTCTTGGCTGAACTCAGGAAAACAAATGTGTAGCAACAACAAGTCTCACCAAAGCAATGACACGTCAGGTGTGGGATGCAAAAATGAGCAAAGCAGAGGAAATCTTAGACAGGACCAAACCCTCAGCTCTGCCTGAAATCCACAGACTGACTGATCAGAGGGAATGCTGGGATCTCACAGCCTGGTGATGCCATCCCCAAATTCAGGCATGAAGCTGCTGTTACAGCTTTTAAAACATAAATATATAAAAGCATAAATGAGCAACCTGGTCTAGTGGAAAGTGTTCCTGCCCATGGCAGGGGTTGGAACTCGATGAACTTTTAACATCCCCTCCAACCCGAACCATTCTGGGGTTGTATGATAAATACAAATGTACAAACCTCAGCTGAGCAGGGATCTGTGAGACAGGCAAGTGGCTCATGACCCATCTCCTCCCACATCAACCCACCTTAAGTCTGGAGTTGTCCAGCTGCAGGCTGTGGCAGAGATCAGCTGGGGAATGAGTTCTATTGTGTGACCACAAACAATGATTATGCTGGTCAGGAAATGCAGGATTTGTTATTATACAAAAGCAAAAAGATTCATTGTTTTGAAAGATCAGCCAATATTTCCCTTCAGTGGAAGAATGATGTTCCACAGGCAGAGCTGTATTTTGGACACTGCCACCTTCACTGAGTTAAAAACAAACAAACAAAGCCCAACCCAACCCCTTTTATCAGCAGGAACCACATTTGCTTACACAGAAGATCTGTCAGCAGCCCAGAGTAAATAGATCACATGGAGCTGACATGTTACTAAATTTAATATGCATCCTCGTGTCTTTAAAATTCCCATCTACCCACGCATTTCAAAGGTAAGTTTGTGGATTTCTTAAGTAATTATATTTCAATAACAGGCGAGAGAGAAACACCTGGAAACTTAACAAAACCACTGACTGCTACATAAATTAAAAACTGATTGACGGATGGAGAACTTAGATGAATTGTTAAATTGGCACATGATTGGGAAAACAGATCCAAGGCTTGTGTAGGGCCCAGCTCAGCGGACTGTGACAGACATGTCCCCAAAGGAACAGCCACGCAGATGTAACAAGGGGTAAGTGCTCACTGGGTGAGTGATTGGTACCCAAAGGCAGAGTCAGGTGCTGGATGGGCACCAGTGCGGAGGGGAAACACAGAGCTGCAGAGCCAGGTAATGGCACACAGTTGTATGAGGACACAACTGTCCCCCACCCCATCACCCTCCTGGGTGTTCTCCCACAACCTGTTTCCAACCTGCTCCCGCACCGCTGCAGCAAATCCCACCTCCGTGGGGCTGACACCACAGCCAGAGGGCCCGAGGGGAGCAGGGCTGACACAAGGGAGCCAGGAAATGGCTATTTCTGGAGCAGAAGTATCAGAGAAAAGCGGATTGTAGGAAGAGGAGAGAGAAGGTGGCCATGCCCCTGAGAGCAACACTGATCCCTGCAATGCCAAATCCTCCCAAGGGCCCAGGACTGTGCTCGCCTCTCCAAGCTGTGCCACTGGCCAGCGCCTGCAACATCTCAAGTGGGAAAATGTAATTTTATTAAGGCTCTTGGAGCTTCACGCTCAGCATCTGCACTGCAGCAGAGCATACAAAGGGAGGTTATGAAGAATTTCTCATTATGGCCACAGGCGCAGACTCATAATATCCCCTGGCCAACCTCAGTTAATAAAGCTCCTGCTCAGCCCACCTGCCCCCAGCCCCTTGCCCACAGGTGCCCCCACCCTGGGCCACCCTGCGCATCGCCCCCTCAGCCCTCATGGAGGGGAAACTCCTGCTTTGTCTTCCCCAACTCTTATTGCATGGACACCTTCATTTGCAAACCTGCTCTTGGAGGCCCAGAGCTGTAATTAATCCATGTCACAGGAAAGATGTAGTGTCGGGAGAATTTATGACTGGCTCTGAGCTGCCGTGATGAGCAGGGGCACCTCGGCCCCTTGTGATATAAATGCCTCTGCTAATTGGATTGCAGGAGCTAATCAAGAGCTGGAGAGAGAATGAAGGTGCTCAGCCTCCCCGCTGCTGGCGCGGGCTGATAAAGCTGGCAGCCACGGGAATTGCATGTGCGGGAATTGCATCCTGGCCCGAGATGGCTATCGCAGGGTGCCCAGGGCTGCTGGCGTGGGGCGGCTGTCCAGCAGAGCAGGGAGAGCGGCCGTCCAGCGAGGAGGGTCCTGCTGCTGACCCTGGGCAGGCACGAGGGCTGTGCACACACCCACAGGGCTGTACACACACCCGCAGGGCTGTGTGGGTGGGCACGGGGAGGAACTGGCTGCATCTGGCCAGGAGCTGTCCCGAGAACACCCTGCTGGCTGCTCCAGCCAGCAGCACCTCGGGCAGCCCTGCGCTGGGGCACGACCTTGGCACTGCACGGCTGCCTGGTCTGGCCGGTGTTGCAGACACCTCATGGCCCCCCTCAGCAGACCTTGGGGTCTTCATTGCTGACCTCAAGTATTAAAAAGGGGCTGAATACTCAATGATCCCAATACCGTATCTATTGACACCTTCAGTACGTGCCTTTCCCCAGAAAGACAGAAAACCAGAGGGATGAGGCGGAAGTGACACAACAAGGACATTCCTGCAGTAGGAGTGAGGTTGACCATGTCAGGAGCAAACTGGGCGAACGTCACTGGCTACACATGTGCTCCACACACCACATGGGCCGTCAGATGGCGGGTGGGCAGGTGGGAGGTGGATCCTGAGGATGGGCTCAGGATGCTCTTAAGATGGTCTGACTCCAGCCTTCACAGAATCTTAAGCTCCACGATCATCCCCAGCCCCTGACCAGGGCAGACCTGCCCACAGGGAGACGGGAAGAGTCCTGGATGGAGAGGTCTGACCTGACTCTCCACCCACACAAACCAGACACACGCAGGTCCCCACTAGAGAACAGATTGTTTTTGCAATCCAAGGCTCTTCCACATTCAAACAGCTTTTCTGACTTCTCCATGTCCTTCTTATTGCCCTTTATTTTCATCTGTGCCTCCCTTTCTTACAAATACATGGATTAGAAAGTAAATCCTGAAAATGACGACTAAACCCAGCCATCCCTCCTTACGGAAACACTTTCCCACCTTCTTAAACCTTTTTGGAGGCACGAGGGAAAATAACCCTTGTATTTATGCAAATTTCAAAGTGGCGTGTGATGATGGAAACAAAACAGTGCTGGAGCGCAGCCAAGGCATGGCACCGACGGGGCCTCTCAGCTGCTCGCCTCCCGATTCTTCGGGGGAAGCAGCTGTAGAGAAATGAAAATACAGAAGCCCCCGCACACACCCGCTGCCGCCCGCGCGCACATTCCAGCACCCGTCACCTCGGAGGCGGCAGGATGCGGGCTCTGGCCAGGCACTGCCTGCAGCCCGGAGCACCCTGTCGTCCCCCACAAGCCTCCTTGTCCCGCTGTTCCCGATTCCCCTTTCAGGAATTTACAAACATTTTCCGCAGATCAATATCTGTATTGATTATTCATTGTGAGCGAGTCGTGTGTCTTTGGTGATCCAACCTGGCAGAGTGAGCAGCCAAAGGCTGCAGCAGATACGGGGGGGGAAGAAAAGGAGAAAAAAGCCCTACAGAAGGCAAGAGAGACCCAGATCTGGCTGGGTTTGCTGCTGCCAGCAACGGAGACGGATGGAGAGGAAGGAAGGAAGAAAATGGGAATGGCATGAAAAGGAATGAAGAGACGAGAGAGCCGAGGAGAAAAAGCGAGAGCAGGAAAAACAAAGTCACCGCTGGAGAACTGGTGCCGGGGCACGCCGGCAGCCGGGAGAGATTCCAGCCTTGTGCTCGCCCTTCTGCACAGGGATGCAATGGACTTATTGCTTCGGGAGTGAAAAGTGACTCACGGTTTTGGTATCTGCTACGTAAGAGCTTTGGGGGGATTCCTTGGCTGGCTGACAGAAAGGGAAGAAAGCAGCAGCAGTGAGGTAAAACGCGATCCCTTCCTCCTGCCTTCCTGGGAATACGCATCGCCCGGGCTGGCTGGAGCAGCTCGCTGCTCGCTTATGATATGCAAAAGGAGAATAATTAAAAGCGCCAGCATCACTTGCAAAGTGAGTAAACACAAAGCCTTTCAAAACATGCTCTTCAGCTAATGAGAAGCTGTAATTTCTTATACTTAAAGGCAAAAAAGACCCTGATGAGGCTCGGTGGAGTGTGCGCGCGCGCCTGCGTGTATGTGCATGTGTTTGTAGATATGAGAGAATCAGTTAATTGTTGATGATGTTTAGAAAAGGGATTATGAGCAAAGACACTGAAATGATGACAGGGAACATCTTGGATCAGAGCCAGAGAAATAAAATAATCAAGGACAATCAAGCCTGCAGCTCCGGAGAAAGCGCCGACTGTTCTGCCAGGGACTTGGAAGGAATTTCCCCCCGCTGCCGAGCTGCAGCTGGAATACGACGTGCTTGGCACCAGGAGGGAGAACTGCAAGGAGCAGTTTGCTTGGAGCATGAGACAACAGAAGAGAGAACTATGGAGCTCTGCTATAATTCAGAGGTTAAACAGCTTTGTCTGCTTATGTGTCAGGTGGAGACTTGGTTTTGTCCACATCTGACCTGCCCTGAAAATGCAACTTCTGAAATCCCCTGGCTGAAGCCGGAGCTGAAGATTCTCCAGACACCTCTACAGAACTACTGTGACGTTATGAAAACAAAGAAAAGGGAGCTCGAGGAATTAAGTTCTCTTGTGGCTGCAGGACCTGATGGACCTGACCATGGAAACTGTCTCCGGAATTGATTCCTTCCTTAATTCTGGAAATCAGAACCCCCTTGCTCCAGCTGGGGATTGCAGCTCACAAGCACACAAGAAAGGTGGCGGTCATCAGGAATACCAGGAGCAAGCTTTCCTTCCAACCTGGGCATCTAGCTGCTGTCCTGAACGGATGGATTTTAATAAATGTTGGCTTTCTCTTGGGCTGAGGTTGGGTGGGGAGAGAGAATAAAGGGAAATTTAAACCATCCTGTGACTGCTGTGTTGTCAGTGAGCTACAGAAATGCCGTCCCTTTGTTTTGGATGCTAAACTCCGTCTGACTTCATTGTTGCTGGATTTTGGCACGTTACATTCTGGGCTTCTCCAGCAGCAGAAACACATGGTCTATTAAAGTGGGAATCTTTGGGGACGCGGAGGCAGAGGAACGAGCCAATCATACGTGGCTTTTGCACATTCCCTGTGTTCCAGCCTTGCGGAAAGCTTTGCGGATGGTGTGGATGGTACGTACGTGTGCCCAGGAGGGCGGGAGGGCAGCGGGGGCGCGGAGGGGCCGCGGGCGCGTGGCGGGGCCGGGATGTGCCCCGGCCGAGCCGCTCGGGGCTGCCAGGCAGACACCCCTTCCCTGCGCCCGGCTCGCCGAGCCTGCTCAGACCTGAGCGGAATCTTAAGCGGCGACGAGCAGATTAGCATATTAACCAGCGCTGCCCGGGCGGTGTCAGCCCGGCAGCCCCGGCCATCGCGGGGCACTGCCTGTCAGACGCTCAACCGGCTCCTTTGTCAGAGCCCTTTTTATATTTGTGTTTGGCTTTTGTTTCCCAATCAGACCCTAGAAATTCATTAACAGCAATGAAAGGCGGGGATGCAAAAACCTATAATGAAAACAAATGATCTATTTAAACGGTGCTGGGGCTGAAAGCAGGGGGTTCGTGGCGCCGAGACTAGAGGAGAAGGAAATCCTGCCACCTGGAAAATGCCTGGACATGCGTGTCCTTCCCCGTGCCAAGGCTCCAAGGAGACAGTTACTACAAAGCCGGCGGTGTGTGTAAAGATGTTGTAGCACTGGCTTTACAGAGCCTCAAAAAAACGCCAGCAACTCGTCAGAAGGAGAGGTCGGTCCTCACTGTCTCTGCTCCGGCTGCCGGTAATGCCGGAGTTCCCCTCTGGTACTCGATGGGCTTTAATTAGAAACAACTTTCAGTGCTTGTAGAGATTTAAAATCACTTGACTTTTAAAATCACTCGAGTTCATTCACACGGGTCCTCTGCTCTGGCCCAGCAGTGTCCTTCAGCCAGCAGCCCCAACGGCAAGGTGTGGTGGCCACAGGGGATGGTGTGGATGGGGCGCTGCCACTGTGCTGGACCCGGCCCCAGGATGCTGGACCTGACACCAGGCTCTTCAGGTGTCTTCCTCTCCTGTGTTATTTCTTAGACAGATTATTTCACAAATGTTACCGTCCCCTAAAGTGTCACATGGTTGTGAGAATAAAAAGATTTAATCCAAGCATGGCCTTTTTATCAGAATTGATCAAATAAGGGAAAAACTGAAATAATCTATGTTGTATGATTTTTATTTGTAAATGGTGTGTGTGGGCTTTAAATGTCCCAGAGGCACAACTTACATATTTGTCAACAGGATTTTTAGGCAAGTCTGAATGTCCTCAGCCCCAGAGCTCCGTGTCCAGTCTGAGTGAGCCCATCTGCGGGGCCGGACAGCGACACCCTTCCCTGCCCCTGACACAGCACTCGGAAAACGTGTCACTGGCACAGTTCTCTGAGCTCCAAGAGTCTGTAATTTGTACCTCTGGGAAGCAGAGATGTTGGCAGGGAAAAGAGAAATGGGCTTCGGCCCCTTTGTCACTCGGTAGCCAGCTCTTACACTGGCTGGGTCACATGGGCACAGGCTCCAGGGCTCTGTCTGTGTCCAGTCAGGTATCCCACTAATTCCAGCTGATTTCGTCAGCTAAGAACCAAAGACAGACAACACAAAGATTTTATCTGTTGGAGAAATTGGAAGAAAATCTCTCGACACCTGCTACACATCCACATTTTTCGGTGAGGAAAACAACAACAACCTCTTGTCTGAGGAAAGCTCTCCAATTCGTACCTGGTAAAGACATGCTGGATAATCTTACTCTAATGTACTTTAATCTATCTCCACAATTAGATAAACAAACTAAATCCCTTAAGAACCTTCAAAATTTATCCTAAACTACCACCAGTCCTTGTCATTAAACTTTTAATTGTAAATACAGCAAATAATGGTGAAATCACAGAATCCCAGAATGGTTTGGGTTGGAAGGGACCTCAAGGCTCATCCAGTCCCACCCCCTGCCATGGGCAGGGACACCTTCTACTACCTCAGGGTGCTCCAAGCCCTGTCCAACCTGGCCTTGCACACTTCCAGGGATCCAGGGGCAGCCACAGCTTCTCTGGGCACCCTGTGCCAGTGCCACATGTTTGCTGTTTGCTCAGGTTCCTACTGACCATGGTGGGACTGTTGATGTGGTGCCAATGAGTTTTGAAGCCACTGAAATAAAACCACATTTTCACAGCAACTTCTGAAAAAGCCTTGTGATAGTTAAAAAGTATTTTGGGAAATCACATGAGAACTGTCTTCCATGTGCCAGAATATCACCCAGGTGATGAGCTGCAAACACATTCCCAGGCTTTTTTCTTGGTATTGAAATAAAAGAGAGGAAAGTTACTAAAAATACGTTATATTCTCATACCAGAAGATCAAGACGTGCATTAAAAGACAGTAACAAATACCATCTTGTACCCTGAAATACAGCCTCGGTCCCACGTTCTCCCCTTCCTCTGCACTTATGGAAGAGCAATTAGCCACTAAACAGGTAATTATAATAATACCCCATAATTAAATCTATGAAACTATAGCAGAGTACGAACAAGGGCCTTTTCCTCACCAGACTGAAATCAAAGCCTTCAGTTTAATGACCAAGTCTATTCTAGGTCCGAAAGAACCATTCCGACTAGCATCGAGAAGAAAGTTCCCTTTTACAGGGGAAGTGAACAGAGTCTGTTCTACTGACACAGAACCAAAACTGCTGATTTTTCCTCCTCAGCTGGTTAAGGCTTGGGGTCTCTTCTGAAAGCACATGAGCCTCACAGTATCCTGCCCATTGGCAAAGTAAAATTGTACCTGCTTGTACCAGCTGTACAAATTTAAAAGTTACAATTCTGCTAAACAAAAGCCAATTTTCCCATGGACATGAGAAGAGTAATTCTCCTCTGGAGGCTGTCTCCTTGTCTTCTTTCCACTTGTGTGATGTCCTTCCATACTCACCCCACACTTGCTTTTCGTGACCTGTTTGTCTCTTCAACACAATTTAACCTGCAGTTTTAATTAACTAAGATGCTCAAACCAATCACCCCGAAGCTCCCCAAGGCGTTCACGGCCCATCTCTTCTCTTTTACCCCGGTACCAGGTTTTTTTTGAGTTTGTGTCACTTTCTCACAGCCCCATCGCCCCACTCAGTCTGATGAATCTCTGAGGTTGGGGGGAACCCCACAGCATAATCCCATTTCTTCTGCCACTGTCATTAATGGAAACAGCACCGACTGGTCCCAAAATGGAGTCCTTTTGCAGGTGCTACGTTTTTAAAGAAAACTTGCAATCGCCAATACAACAAAATCAGTCAAGACATCATAGTGTGAGAAAGTCACAACTGACCACACATGTTGTCTCTCCAAAATCTTTCCAATTGTCCCCATGTCACCTCCTTCTACTTCCCCCTGTCCCCCCTTCTCAGTGCTTTTCTGTCCTTTCTGTGCTCCACCCTTCGTTTTCCCCTCTCATATCAAAATCAACTGACCCCAGGGAAGGTGGGATTTCAGCATTGCCATTCCTCCACAAAATCTCTGGATTCAGTTTACAACACCTGAAAAACACATTCACCCCCCTCAAAGAACACGAAGGCCTGGAACATTTCCTAACTAAATGGGAAAAAGTAGATGCTTTGCTCCGGATCCTCTGAGATACTGAGGAGCACAAAGCAAATGAGTGTCCGCCTATTGCACAATTTCCCAAGGTTTCCCTTAAATTTATAAATCTCTTTGATGAATGATGAATGATGATTCTCAAGAAATTGAAGTGTGCACTAGTGTTGTAAACAAAATACTTAAGATAAAAATGTAGGAGGAAAAGAGGAAAGAAACCTTCTTTAAAGGCTAAAAATCCCCCAAGAACTAAACACACAGAAAAAAAATCCAACTCCAAATTTACATTTCTCAGTTTTCCATCAAGATAGAGAACTCTGATGAGTATTTTTTGAAACCTGCCATTAATCTTTCTATGGCTATCAGTATCACACAAGGTTAGTTTGGTAATACCAAGTATCCCAGAGATTATGAATGACCTTATAATGACTAAGAATATACAAATCTATTAAAACCATGTACTTCACAGTGACTCACTGAAGTCTATTCACACACAAAATAATTTTGAATGAAATTACTACACTTGGACCACAGGTATTTTTGCAGTGCCAAATCTCATGGTGCGGACACTGGTAGGAAGGAAAGCGATACTTGTCCCATGTTCAGGAAGATGTGTTTTCTGCCAGCATATCATTTACCATAGTTTTGGGAAACTTATATTTACGAATTGTAACAGACCATCCAAATATGATCTACTTTCACCAATTCACATGGAAAATGAACCAGATTCAGGAGTCTCGTCCTTTCCTCATCCTTCCTTATGGCTGTTTGATTAGGACAGACATTCAAGGGACAGTTTTCCTGCTAAGAAGATTAAGCCAAGGGCACTAATCACTTGGCCTGTTCTTTAATGACAGAAACTAACAGTTAAGGTCAACATAAATAATTAAATAACAGCGCCCTGATGGTTCTTCACCAGCCCAGACAGAGCTGCAGCCTGGCAAGGCTTTGTAGACATGTAGGAAAAACATAATCTATAGATGGCCTTGTTCAAAAAACACATTTTCATTGAAAATAAGAGGAGCCAACACTACTGGCCAGCGACTGAGGTGCTCAGAAACACTTCAGGCAGGTGGCATTTAAACAAAGCCACAGCGCCATGAGAAGGAGAAGTGAGCAAACCCTGCAGCTCAGGGAGCACAAAGAATCCTCAAGTCTGCCTGAGAACAGCCCTCTTACATGTAATCACATCTCTCCTAATCCAGGTGATTTACATTACACATCCCAGGAGGGCGACCAACGCAAAAATCACTTCTATAAGGCTTGTGAAAATCAGGTCTTCCTACCTCACTGTGGAGACGTGAAGATGTCGCAGGATCTGGTGCCGATGAGTGGAGCAGGGGAGATGGGTCCTATTCAGACTGGAAAAAGTCAGTACAAATTCTCCAGATCAAAACCTGCAAATAAAAAAATGGGAAGTATATAAAATATTTTGAAGGATTTGGAATAATGCACCAAAAGAAACACAAGTTTGGGCACAGCATGGAGTCATTAATATTTTTTGTGTTCAGTTCCAACTCAGTCAACATTCTCAGCCATTCTATCTCCTCTGTCACTGAGGGCTGACCTGTAGCACCTTTGTGACAGGTATACTTTGCCTCCTACAAACCAGACAGCTGCACCTCCCAGCTTCCTGGCTTCACAGGGAAAAGAAACTATCGACTACATTTAGGTGGCTTTGCCCACGGGAACCCCAAAGTTCATCTGCACCACACACTTTGCCTCAGCCATCAGCAAAGCCAGAAGCATTGTGGTCTCTTCTGCTCTAACCAGTGCAGCCCAGTCTGGCTGCTCATGTACCCAGCAGGGGAGTAGAGACACCAGTAAGGAAAACAAACACAGTGAAGAGCCAGGGAAGACAGCTTGATTAAGGAAAAGTCTTCTGCTTCCCAAGGAAAATCCTCCTTTTGTGTGCAGAGCTTGGCACCTGGGTGGGCAGCTGACCAGGGGGCGTCATGCAACTGATGCCAGGAGGTTTTTGGGACAGGAACTTTCCCATTCCAGTGGTGGTTCTTGCTGCAGTCACACATCTGTGGCTGTCAAGAATTTGTAACTAGAAATAACAGAACTCTCATGAAATACTGTTTGCTATTGCCCAGTTTGTTGCTCCTGTCTGTGCTCTACACCTGAAGCTGTGGCTGGCCCATCCCTGGAGCACCCTGAGGTAGTGGAAGTGTCCCTGCACATGGCAGGGGTGGAATGAGATGAATGTTCAGGCCCTTCCAACCCAGACCATTCTGGGATTCTGTGAGCACTGTGGGACACAAGCATGTGTGAGACATGCCAGGGGAAAGGCTAAACCACCACGCATTCAAAGCTTGGTTTAAACCAACAGAAAAAGGAAGTTATCGGAAATAAAAAAGGTACTTTCAGGAAAATGGAAGTTGTTTCCAAACAATAAAAATAGAAAAAGATATAAACCCAGCACACTAAGTGCACACCCACGATAAGGCAAGGCAAAACAGGGTCTGGAGAATAATCATCAGAGTTCGTAGAGCTAATAAAAGCTTCTCTAACACAAAAGCAGGAAGCCTGTCTGTCACCTAGAGCTGCTGATAGATGGGCAAGGAGTAAAGGGGAGAATTAAGAAAGATAAGGGCACAGCAGCAAAATTAAATTAATTCCTTGCACTGCTGTTCACTATTCAGGGGTCAGCAGGGTTCATATGCCAGAGCAACAAATCACCGGAGGTCGACAGTGCTCCCTCAAGGAGCTCAAATATGAAATTGCTGAACTTTCTTCCTTTGCATCTGAGGATTGGAAGGTGACAAATTTTTACAAAAGGCTTTAGGAGTGACCCTGGGAATGACAGACCACAAAGTTTGATCTTCAGAACAGGCAAAAGAGTAGAAAACTGTGGGACTGATCAGAATTAGCAGCAATGAATAAACACATCTGGGGCAGAGCCTGAAAGACAAAAGAAGAGTTTATACGTACAGATCCAAGACATCTGATGAGGAACCAGCCCTGCTAATACAGGAGATTTGGGCTGATACAGTGGAATCTGATTTTCTAAAAGCTTTTCTAGAACATCCCTCACTAAAGGTTCTTAAAGAAACTAAACTGTCATGGAGTAAGAAGGATTAATCTTCCTGTGAACTCCTGATAAAAAGACAGGAAAAAAAGGGTACAGACACAACATTAGTAAGCGATGGAGCAGAAATTCTGCACTGTTTCAGCTTAGTCATGAATAACTTGCAAGAGGAGAAAGCAAAGCGACACGCAGGCAACGGGGGTGACGTGCAGAGTTTTTCCGAAAAGTCAAGTTTAAGAGAGAAGAGTTCCTGCCAAACCCGCAGAGTTCAGGCTGGATGCACAGTGCCAGTGCACATCTGTGTGAGGAGCCATAGAATGGGATCCATTACTTGGACTTTGGCAGTGAGCCTGGATTCCCCCAGTCTCTGAGGTGGCACTGGAGATGTGACAACCGCCCTTTGGCTACTACCAGGTTAGTTCCTGGTGAATACCTGACTCCATCCTCCGACTGACTGATGAAAGAAGGAAAGCTTTGCCATGGCTGTGAGAAGTCTCCCTGCAAACACCTCCCACCTTGGAGGATCATCCTCCAAATCCAATTGCAAACGGGATGAAATCCCTTTCATTGTTCTGGGATGGGTGCACGTGGGCAGGGGCTGCTGAAGCTGCTCTCGCCCGGCCCAGGAATGTGCCCGTGAATGGCTAACTGCCCCGCTCCCAGTGTCACCGTGGGGGCACAGGCCACATCCCCTGGCTGGGGCGGATGGAGAGAAATGGCTCTGAACCTGTCACAAAAGAACTGTTTTCTGGAAAGGGTACTCTGCTGCAAGGAAGCTTGTCCCTCTGCCTGGCCTTGCCAGCTCCTCTCATGGACTCCGGAATGACACAAGAATCCCTCTTGCCCAGCTGAAGCTGGCAGGGAGCTTTCCCAGCATGGCAAGGAGCTTTCCCCAGCGGGGCAGGGAGCTTCCCCAGCAGCAGTTGCCTTGATTCTGCAGCAGCTGAGTTCCTGTACGGCAAAGAAAGAGCATCCGACAAAGGCCACACTAAATTAAACCCGAGTCCTTCTTGCCAGCACGGAGACAAGGGGGGTTCCCGACGCCTGCCCAGGGCAGGCAGCACCTGCCCCTCGTGGGGCCAGGGGCTCGGGGCACTCCCTTTGTCCCACCACGTGCCCACATACTGAGGCCACTTGTTCCCATCTGATCGCAATTAGCACCGTGCCAAATTCCTCGTGCCCCGCGCTAATTCGAGAGGATGGGCATGTCACACCCTGCCAAGAATTACAGCCACTGCCAGCCGGGGCAGCACGACCCTTTCATTAGGCTTTTGTTTCAGAAGTGAGGGCTCATGGACTCCCTTTCTTTGTCAGAAATACTCTTGGAGGCGCTGGAGGAGGCAGAGGCCGCAGGCCTGGCCCGAGGGATGCTGTGTGTGACTGAGCCAGGCGAAGGGCCCTGCCACACTCTCTGATCTGTCACACTAATCGACAAATTTAGAAAAATCCACTGTCTCCAGGTGCTGAAACCCCAAAGCTGCATCACTGCTGCAGAGCTGTGGAATGCAGCATGGAGCACGTCCCTCCCAGCCCACACCCCAAACCAGCCACAGAGCGACCAGCAAGGACACCCCACACTGCACCCGCTGCCCTCCCCCTACCCGGCCCAGGACAGCTACAACCAAAGGAAATGCTCTCAGGGTAGGGCCGCACCCCACTGCCCTGCCCTGGCCACACAAACATCATTCTGAACGGCCGAGATGAAAATGGACACAGCACTAACGGCCTGTGTCAGATCCTCTGCTGTCCAGCAGCCGCTCCACGCAGAGGAGCGGGGAGGGCTTTCCAGTGACCTCAGGCCCATGCCCGGGGCAGACCCAGCCACGGGGTGATCAAAACACACTCTTTGCTGCTTCTTGTCTCCTCTTGTCATTTGAACATCACTCCTGACATGATCTGGGGATACCATGATGATGGCCAAAACATCCACAAATTCTGCCCGCTAAGCTGGTGATGCTCCTAACATTTCTGGATGGTGATTCCCTTCTGCCTGGTGTCGGCCAGAATAGAATCACAGAATCGTTTGGGTTGGAAAAGGCCTCCAAGCTCATTGAGTGCAGCCATTCCCCGCCACTGCCAAGGCCACCACCGCTCCATGTCCCCAACTGCCACATTCACATGGTTTTTAAATCCCTCCAGGGATGGGAACTCCACCACTGCCCTGGGCAGCTGTGCCAGGGCTGGACAGCCCTTTCCAGGAAGGAATTTCTCCCAATACCCAACCTTACACAGACTCAGCAGTTTGGCTTTTGAAGGACACTCTGCTCTCCTGAAACCGGCCTGTCTGCAGCACCCAAGGCTGTAGTAACATATATGTTCAGGCTGTTGTAAAACCTCAGTAATTCCCACTGATTCCAAGGAGGATGTTGTGAATTACTGAATTTGTCAGGTTAGCAGCACAAGAGCAAACTGTTCAGACAGAACAATGCTTCACAAAATGCAATTTAACTTATTTTCTTAATTGTGGGCTGATTCTGATTTATGCTAATTCGTAACAGATTATGAACTCTATTATGTAATTGGAAAAATGACCATAAAACTTTCACAATGCTAGAGAAGTTTTTGGTTATTTGGTTTTTTACACTCCATCGCTTACGAGGGCTGGCACACACATGGCTGGGCCTGTGTCCCCACGTCCCCCCCGACACAGACCCGCCATCAAGTGCAGAGCACAGCCCGGCTCCACACAGCAAATGAAGCCATTTATCGAGCACTGCCGTTGCTATGTGAGGGACTGAGAAAGGGACATACATCCTCCATGGAGAGGCTGAGGCACATCAGGATGCGGCCAGGTATTGCCCCAGCCCTGGAACTGTCCAAGGCCAGGCTGGACGGGGCTTGCAGCAACCTGGGATAGTGGAAAGTGTCCCTGCCCATGGCAGGGCTGGAACAGGATGAGCTTTGAGGTCCCTTCCAGCCCAAACCATTGTGGATTGTATGACAAGGAGCTGCTCTAGTCACTGGGGCTGCCTGGGGGCCTCTCTGGGTCACATCCTGCTCGGCCTCGCAGCTTGGGAACAGGATGGGCCAACAGTGACTGAGGCGGAGGGGAAAGCGACATCGTCAGTATGGCAGAGAGAAAATCCCCCAGGAGAGCACTGCAGCGGGACATGGAATTGTTACATTTTAAATCCTGGTTGTAAGTTTTTTTACCCTGAGTGTGCATCTGGTGGGGCCTGAGCCGGAGCAAGGGGCTGGGTGTGCAGCCACCGTCCAGAACCGGCCGTTGGAGCTGTAATTGGTTTGCAATGATTGTATCTGTTCCTGTCTTATTGCTGTACATGGCTGGGTTTTGTACAATACTGAAAATCAATAAAAATGCATGAAAAAATGTTCTCCCACCTCCCTTAAAAGTTAAATAATCTTGTTAGGATTCTGGCACTGCTATTCTAAATCAGTCAGTCTTTGTTTTTCATCCCAAGCCTGAGACTCGCCGGGGTTTCCCACAGGAGCCCGGCTGCAGAGGCAGCGCCGTGTTCCGGCTGGAGCTGACGGGCAGGTACGGCCAGGAGAGCCCCTGCCCTCTGACACACGCAGGGATGTGGCTCGGGACACAAGGTGGTGTCACCTCTGTCACCACAGACACTGGCTCACGGAGGAGTTGGAGCCAGGAGGGAGATTGACTCTCCCCAGTTATGGGGAAGCCTGTGGCAGGAGGAGCCAGTGCTCCCTGCCAAGACGAAGCACCTCACACTGCTCTGATGTCCCTCTGCACGGCTCCTCAGGACCAACGTGAGCAAATGCGCTCCCAAACTCACACCACACCACCAAAATCACTGGGTTTTTGTTTCCCAACATACACAACAAACATAAAAACACAGAACTTTTTGTGTGGGAAGGGACCTTAAAGTCCATCTCATTCCACCCCCTGCCATGGGCAGGACACCTTCCACTATCCCAGGGTGCTCCAAGCCCCGTCCAACCTGGCCTTGGACACTTTCAGGGGCGGGGCAGCCACAGCTTCTCTGGGCACCCTATGCCAGGGCCTCGCCACTCTCACAGGGAGGAACTGCTTCCCAGTATCCCATCTAACCCTGCCCTCTGATAGTGGGAAGCCATTTCCCCTCGTCCTGTCACTCCAGGCCCTTGCCCAAAGTCCCTTTCCAGATCTCTTAAGCTCCTTTAGGCACTGGAAGGGGCTCTAATGTCTCTCCAGAGCCTTCTCTTCTCCAGCTGAACCTAGGAAAATAAAAGCAGGAAAAAACCCCACAACAACCTATTTACTCTCCACTCCAGATTAGAATTGGGATAGAGATGCTACAGGAGGTAACGAGCATGATGAGATGAGAAGAGGGGAGCTCCTTAAAGAGATTAAGGGATTCAGGGCAGTGTAACTGACAGGGCTGATGGCCTCACCGCGGCCGTCCACAGCTCCAGAACAGGAGCCCGACCTGCTGCTGCCAAACCAGGCAGTGCTGATGGTGCCGAGGGAATGGCACGGCTGGACAAGGGGCAGGACACTCACAGACACCCCCAGCACCCCACCACGGGCCCATACTGACCCCTGGGAGCCCTGGTCCAGCCTCATCCCTCTTGGATAGAGAGATATGAATCCACTGCTTTGTTCTGGCTCAGTGACTGACCATCAAACCTGGAGCCTGAAAGGAGTGCTTCATGTTAAATAGAAACATTTATATTCCTGAAGAAAAAACAAAACTATTTTGAGTTTGATAAGAATATTTCGTTTGACACAAGCAAAACTTTTCATTTGGACTGTGGAGTTTTTTAAAAAGTTCTGTTTCAGAAGAAAACCTTGTTAACAAAACATAGTGATTTTAAGTTTTTCTGATTTTTCTAAAATATCTTCACTTTTATTCAATCTCTTCCATTTAACATAGCTTTGCAAACTTTTAAAAACTGTTTTTCTGATAATAAATTATTTCCCTCTTTGTCTGGGTCCCCACAGGAGCCTTTGCTCTGCAATGAACACACACACATGTCTCTGAGTTCAGTATTTTGTCACATTAGCCTGGCCTCACAGTCTGGAATTCCTCAGGAATTAAAGCCTTACATAAACACAGCATTTAACTCCATTACAATATAATAATGATTTTTAAACAACGTTGTAATAGGTTCTGTAATTTTTTTAAAAGTGCATATTATTGTACTGTCACAGTTTCCTTCGCTCTGTAACAGCCCAGTCAAAGCAACAGATACAAAGGTAAACACAACTGGGAAGGTACCAAGCACTACGTGGCCCCTTTCCCAGGTTTAGAACTTGCTTTTCCCAGCTGCCAGCTGCTCCACGGACAGCCCATACTAATTGTGGGACAATTTGTGTATTCTTAAACTAAAATATTTTTGAGTTAAAGCAACGCATAAATTATTTATTCATTTGTATTTGCATTTAAACACTTGAAAAATGTCCAAATTAACTGCTTTGAAAATTGTTCCAAAATTTCCCCCTAGGCTGTGACCTTGTGGCCAAGTTTAATCTCAAAGCAAACGGAAAGAAGGGCTTACACCGAGCACATCCAGCGGCTCTGGATGTGCTTTACCCAGAGAACCAATGCAGCCATTTGCCATCTCAGCCAAGCGCTGGGTTTGGGGCCCACACTTGGAGTTTCCACCACGTTACCCAAGCCTAGAGCTGATGACGCAAGATTTTGTTGGGAAGGTTTTATTCATCTGACTTGGTGGCTTTATTGAAGCTCCTGTTTGCAGCCATACCCAGCTCAGCCTTCCGTTAAAAAACCTTCCCAATGTTTGTGATTGTGGTGGAAAGCACTGAGTTTCAGAAACCAGAATTCCAAGGAAAATAGGAACCACGTAATTTTCAATACTCTATACATATTTATGTCAAATCTGCGCTTTAGGGAGCTCAACTCATAGCCATGACAGTGGTTTTATTTCCCATCCCCTCTAACCTTGCATGTACCTACACCCAGTTCTGCACCCATGGCCCGACTGTGGCATCCCATGGCCCCGGGCTCACATCCCAGCCTGGCCACGGAGCTCCAAAGCCAAACGCCATCTGGGTGTGGTCACCACGGCAAGCTTAGCTGCAGGCTTGTCTTTCCTTTGTGACAAATCTGGTTTCTGCAAACAGCAGAATTACAGCAGATTAATTCCTTACACCGTCCCGTCCCTCGCAAGGAGAACTGCTGAGAGGGAAGGGAGGAAGCCCAGGCACTGCTTTAAGATCTCAGCCAGCTGCAAAACGTCACGAACCAGCAAGAGAGGTAGTTTCCTGACAACATGTGTCCTGATTCCAGTTCCCCCAGATAAGGGGGAGCTCCCGTGCCCATGATTGTTCTCCTTTCAGGAACAGAATGAAGAAAACAGATATAAAAGAGAATTCTTAAGTGTGCAGAAGAGGACGGTAGTCAAGAGTTTGTCTGTCAAACCTTTGGTGGAACAGACATGTAACTAAAGAAGTATCCGAGAGGTTTCTTTTATTTAATATTTAAAATTAATAATAAAATTCATTCTAAATGAAGAGAGCAGGATGGACCTGGGTTTGGAGTTCCTAACCTAGAAACCAACTTGGCACCTCACCTGAGTGCATCGGCTCTCCTCTGAGTGGCTCTCAAAGTCTGCAGACTTCCCAGATAGGGAGTATCTCAGGATTTCACCAGTTTGACCTCTAGGTTTGGGTCATGGTATGCTCCAAAAAACCCCACACATCCTTGCTGGACCCCCGGGCAGGGAGGTCACCCAGCAAGCCCCGAGCGTGTGGCTGTGCTGGCTCAGGACACGGGGCTGTGGCTCGGGGGCTGTGGCTCAGGGGCTGTGGCTCTGGGGCTGCACTGTCACGTGCCAAAGACACGAACCATGTCACAATGATCACCCAACATGCTGCTGAACAGGGGGGGAAAGGAGTTGGCATGCTGGGCATGGTGTAGCTGCTGTTTCTTTTATGCCATTTTATAAGAGTGTGTGATTCTTTAATAAAACCTTAAAGGAAACATCCCTAGTCTTCCCCCTCCCCAAATACTCATCTGTCAATTTATATAAAACAAAACCATTTACTAAGAAAAGGAAAAATATTAAAACATATATAAACAGCACAGGAGGCATTTCAGCTCCTTGTAAGTAAGTTTAAAACTTGAACATAGAAAAAATCAATAAATTCCATTCCCGAACAAAAGGACTGGCTGGTAATTTCTCTGGCACACCCTGCTCGCTTCCCGCCAGAGTTCTGAGGTACTGGACAATCCCAAAGGACATTTCCTTAGAGAAGCTGTGGCTGCCCCATCCCTGGAAGTGTCCCAGGCCAGGTTGGACGGAGCTTGGAGCACCCTGGGATAGTGGAAGGTGTCCCTGCCCATGGCAGGGGGTGGAACGAGATGAGCTCTTCCCACCCAAACCAGTCTGGGATTCTGTGATTCCAGGATGAGGAGACTACCAAAGCTTCCATTGCTGCTTCAGCCCCTTCTCACTGCAGGTTCTCTGGATCAGAGCCCTCTGAGAGCCACAATCTCAGCTCCAATTCCTTCTCCTGGTTTAGGGGCAGCCTGTGCTCAAACACAGAAAATTAAAAGCTTTTGTCAGGGAATGGCTCCAGGTTGGGAGAGTGGTTGGGGTGCCAGAGGGGAGCAGCAGCCTTGCCCTGCGGTGCACACATCAACGATAATTTCCCCCCCTTCCTCCTTACTCCTTCCTAGAGCAGCACTAAGCAGCCCCTGGGTCCCTGCCAGTTCCTCCTCCTCAGGTCACTTATTGCTCTTTTTTTAACATTCCCCGACTCCTGTATCCATGATTCCCGCACAGCAGCGAGGGTCGGCCTGGCCGTGCCCTCATAGCACAAGCAGCAGGAGCAGTGTCCCGGCACAAACTGGCACCCAGAGCCAAGACGATGCTCCGGTGCCTCGCCAGCTCTGGCAGCACGGATCTGTCTCCTGTAAATAACCCTCAGTTTTCACATGGATTATTTAGACTTTCTGATGAAACTGCAGAAATGCCACTGCGGCGGCCGCGCGCCCAATCAGGCAGCGGCTCCCTGACCCCGGCCTCTCCGCTGCACGAGCTTCAAGGGGAAAAACCCTCCTTGTCTCTCGTTAGCCCTTTTTTTATGATCTAGGATTCTGTTAATAATGACTCCGTGTTACATAAAACAGATACATTAATGTCACCAAGTCCCAAAAGTACTGAATCAAGCTGACTCCTTCAGAAAGGAAGAAAGTAATAGATATGAGCCTTAATAAGAGCACGGATCCGAAGGATGGGAAGGGCTCCACCAAATCGCTTTCTCCTTCCTATTTGAAATGGGGGATTTAAAGGGCCATGCAGCTGGAGAAGATCAGAGTCGTGGCAAGATAACTGTGAACACGCCATCAAAGGGAGCAAATCAAACGTGATTTTAGGTGGTGCTGCAAAGGCACGCTCAGCCTGCTCCACCTGCCCGCTCCGCTCCCAGTTGCTAATGGGGAAAGGAGATGGAGAGGCTCGGCAGCCCCACAACCTGGCACTCACCTTTCATCTCCAGAATGAAAGTGTTGGCTTAGACCAGCAGCTCTGGAGAAATAAGTTGTCTGGACTCAGTTTAGAGGAAAAAGTGGCCAAGTCTTTGACCTATGCACATGGCAGAGACTATTTCTACTCCTCTACAGCTGGAGCAGATGTTACAATTAAAAGCAACAGCCAGTGACCATTAGGGCTTGACAAATACTAAAATAGAACAAAACTTCTAATCAGAGGGATGAAAATACTTAAGTGGCAAAACTAGTCATGTCTGAAAGCTTCAGAAAAGAAAACCCAGGACAGTCTGGCCAAGTCGTCTGCAATGGGACATGACGCAGAAGAGAGGTGTGATCAGAATCAAACACTGGTGATCTCACACAGATACACGGTGCACACCTGGGTGGCAAAGTCCCTGTAAATTGTGCCCAGGGAACATGAAAATTGATTAATAAATTTGTAAGCAGTTGCAAGTAGTTTAAGGAAAGAAATATGATATGAAAATCAAAGTTATGTTTGCTGAATTTTGCTTGGCTGGGCATCCACCAGCCAGAGACAGGGCAGGTGTCTGGATTCCCACCTTGGTGAATTCGTGAAAAGGTAAAATCCCAAGGCTGTAAACAGACACAGCATATTTTGTAGAGTGGCACCAACACATAAGGCTGGATTTGGCAAAATGAAAACACGAGAAGAAAACATGAGGCCCGATAGGGCCCTGGAGTGGTGCTCCAGAAAGATGGAATCAAGGCAGGAAAGTGCCATCAGCCACAGAGAATGCAATGTCCTGAACAACTCAGGATGTACCTCATGTACACATGTAATGAAAATCTGAACAATGGTAAAGGTCTGAGTGACAGACTTTTGTTTCCTCCTCTCTCGTGGGCTGCCGAGCCTGGAGCCCCCAGGAATGGAAGGATGTCCATGGACAGCAGTCGTGTCCAAAGCAGTGAATGATCACTGAGCAAAGCCAGCAACACACACACCACAGGAGTGGGGAGTATGAGAGAGGGGAAAGCAGGAAGCAGAAGGTTAGGAAACCTCCAGGCTCCACCAGCACATCTCCTGCTCCTGGTTTGCACCAGAACTACCTCTCCCAGCAGAGCCCGGGAGCAGCTCTATATCAGCACTCAAGCGCCATTCAGACTCATCTGTACAAACAAATCCAAATTCAACTCCCCTGACGGAGATCCTCCCAGGGATTAGGTCTATTAAAATTTGTATTTTGCAATTACTTCAGTTTGCTTTGCTTCTTTTCAAGGTTTTACGCTAAATTACATGGATGGAGGATCAAGCTTTGTTTAAAAGATCTGGTTTTTCTGGGTTGCGCCATTGTTGGAATAAATTTTAAATCATGTGATACAATCACCATTTTGATTGATATGGTCACTTTTAACCAGCCTGTGTGTGTTTAATAGAGCAAAATCTGGCTTAATCTCCTAATTTTAAATTTAATATAAATAAAGAACATGACAGATCAGCTACTTTTCCTAATGCCCTACTATAAAATGCTCAAACTGGGATGAGGTTTGTGTTTATGCAGCATACCATGATACAGCAGGCACCACTTTTGGGGAGAAAAAGCTACATCTCTGTGTCTGTTCCAAATTCACAGAGCAGCTGTACTAGTTCTGATCTCAGAGTGGTATGAGAATTAATTTGTGAACAACCAAAAGTATAACATAAGTGCTAGGTGCAATTATTTCAAGCACTAACTATCTCATGATGATGGCAGATAGGAGTTAGACAGCAATGAGACTAAAACCGTGGTTATTTCATTATTGCATAGACAATGCCAGCCCTCAAAGCATGCCAGGCATTTTCCAGATCAGAGGAAAGTGTGATCCCTGCTCTGAGAGAGCCTAATCTAAAAAGTCAAAGATGAAAAGAGGGAAAGGAACTCTGGATACAAAGGAATCTATGTAGTGACAGGTCCTAGCTTGTTATTTTAATTAAAAATATGCTAAATCCTTCTTTTTGCCTCTTTCAGCCCTCTCATCCTGGCTCTAAGCTTCAATTCCAGTGTCCACATAACCTCCCTAATCATCCACTGCTCCCTCCACATAAAGGAGCTCTTTGGAGCCGTGTCAGTCTGGGAATAGGGTATGTGGCAGAGGGTGCCACTGGGCAGGATGACAGATCCGGTGTCCTGCACCCAGATCCCAAAGACTGGAAATCCAACAGATCCAGCCCAAATGTGCTTCCAGAAAGCCATGCATGTCCTGCCAACAGGGGCCTGGAATTCTGAGGCTTCTTGTGACTTACAGCGAGTAAAATGAAGAAAAATCCCCAGCAGTGGCTCCCTTGCACCTGCATCCGGGCACAGCTTGCAAAGTGCACTGCCCTAAAGCCGCCTCAGAGGACCACCAAATCCCCTGAGCCCAACACATACAAACCTGCTTCATCAATGATTACAGAGTGAGCCAGTGGTGACATGCTAGTTTAAATCTTGTCCATGAGTTTTACCGGGGCTCAGAGGTCCCACTGCCACCTTCCTGCTGGCATGTCTCAAACTCGAGGCAAACGTCCCCTGGCCCCGCTGCCCGTGCCCCACTCCCTGGCTGCCCCCGGAGCCCCCTGGATATTCCTTCAGATGTCTTACAAGCGTTGAACACAACCAAGGTTTAGAGAGAGGCAGAAATCAATACGGCAGCTTCCAGCAGGCACGCTGAGGGATTAGCTGTCCCACGGAACAGCACCAGCGGCTCAGTGGGAGAATCATGACTCCGAATAGCACACGAGGTTTATGAGGCTGGGGAGCAGCCTCTGGCCTTGATAACCTCCAGCTGGCCGGAGGAAAGGCCGGCAGTGGAAACAAGTACCTTCAATATCCCTGCTTCAGCACAAGCAGCTGCCCTCGGCAGCGGGCAGGGCAGCAGTGGCCCTGGAGGTCACTCTGAGCACTGCCCGGCCACTGGGGTTTCCCACACCTCCACTGCAGCTGGGTGACAACTTTCGGCTCTGGAGCTTGGAAGGGAACAACCCAGAAAGGCTGTGGACTCCTCATCCCTGGAAGTGTGCAAGGCCAGGTTGGGCAGGGCTTGGAGCAACCTGGGATAGCGGAAGAGCAGGGGGTGGAACGGAATGAACTTTAAGGTCCCTTCCAACCCAAACCATTGCATGATTCCATGATTCCAACCCAACAGCAGCAAATGGCAGGCAAGGCAGGTGGCACAGGTGAAGGCTGAACCAATGGGATTAATCGTGGGAAACTGCTGGAAAAAACACGGAAAACTGCTTGGCTTGTACCATCACCAAAGGAGGCCCCTCAAACCTCCAATAACAAGATACAGGATCCTGCGTCACTGCTAACAAGTTCTTCTGTCTTCAGAAATCTGAATCTTTGGGAGCTTTGCGAGAAGCAGAGGCAGGGTTAGAACAGGCACTCAGAGAGCAGTGGCTATTAGCTTAGCTAACATAATCTGATTTTGTGTGGGTTTATGAGCTGAGGACTTGTTGCTCCCAATTGCTCTCACGTTTGTTGTGGTCACTGTTGGAACTCTGACAGCTGAAAGATGCGAGTTTGTCCTTAACTGTCAAAAATCATGAGAAAACAGGGACTGCAGAGGACAGGAAGGGGGAACCAGTGTCCAGAAGGCCTGGAAGGAGTAATGAGGTATTCATACTATATTTGTATAGTTTCAGAGGTCTTTAATGACCTCTGAGGTTTCCAGCATTTCTGGTTTACCACCCTGCAGGTTTCTGAGAACCCCGAGTGAGTAAGTGCTCAGCCACTCCCTCCTAGAGCCCACACGACCAGGAACTTTCTCTTTTGCCCCAGAATCCGTGGTGGAAGCCGTGCTATCGGCCCACCCCGGCCCTTCTGAGGCTGCCCAGCAGAGCAACACGGTGCGGCTGCGGATTCCACCTGGTCACTGGCCGGCGTCTGGCCCTCGCCCGGGCTGGGAGGGTACAGCCTCTGCCCTGCCCGGGCTGGGAGGGTACAGCCTCTGCCCTGCCCGGCCGACCGAGCGAGGTCAGATAGCCCTGCCGTGGCCATCGCTGCGGGCGAGGATCAGCCCCCAGCACAGGGAGCGTGTCGTGGTCCCCTCACGACGCCGTCTATGTGCCCTCCCCGCTCGCCACCAGCCCGTGCCCCCCGAGCCCGGCCGTGTCCCCCCAGCCCGGCCGGCCGTCCCGCAGCCCCGGCTCCCGGGCAGTGTCCCCGCGCGGGTTCGGGCAGTGTCCCCGCGCGGGTTCGGGCAGTGTCCCCGCGCGGGTTCGGGCAGTGTCCCCGCGCGGGTTCCGGCAGTGTCCCCGCGCGGGTTCGGGCAGCACTGGCGCTCCCGGGCAGTGTCCCCGCGCGGGTTCGGGCAGTGTCCCCGCACGGGTTCGGGCAGTGTCCCCGCGAGGGTTCGGGCAGTGTCCCCGCACGGGTTCGGGCAGTGTCCCCGCGAGGGTTCGGGCAGTGTCCCCGCGCGGGTTCGGGCAGTGTCCCCGCGCGGGTTCGGGCAGTGTCCCCGCGAGGGTTCGGGCAGTGTCCCCGCCCGGGTTCGGGCAGTGTCCCCGCGCGGGTTCGGGCAGCACTGGCGGCCCCGCCCGGAGCGTCCCCGGCTCCCGCGCCGCGCTCTGACCCCGCCGCGCACAGCGCCGTAAATCTGCTGCACCTGATGGGAGATGGGCTTTTTAGGATCTCTCCGGGTGCTTTGAGGTAGCACTTCTATGAACTCCGTGCCACAATAAATAACGCTACCTGCAATATGTCTTGGGGAACGTGGCAGCAGCCGCCGTCTTGCCATGAATTTTTATTCTTTTGCCGTCTGGAAGATAGATTCCAGATACAGCATTTCCCCGCACTTAGTGTCAAATCTCTTTACCCCTTTGCCCCGACAGAATGACAAGGACCACAAATAAAATAAAAGAATAAAAAAGAAGCATAGGAAAAATGGCCTGAGAGCAGAGGGAAAGCACTAAACTCCCCTCCCTCTGCAGCTGAGCAGCTTCAGATCTGACAGCAGTGACTAAGGCAGGGGCAGTTGGAATGGGAAAAGGTAATTTTTGTATGCTGCCAATGAGATTTCTGCAGGAAGATTCCACAGAAAAGAGTGCAGAGATGAAATTTCTCTGAAGAGTATAATGTATACAACAGTGGAGAATACAGTTTATGTGCTGGCCCAAACTGCTGTGCCAGGGATGGGGAAATGAAGTACTGATGCAGTATAGGGATTTTTAAAGACAAAATCTTTTTCATTATAAAGAAAAGGGTCACATGTAATGACTAACAAAATGGTCTAAATATTTGCAAACCCTGACCTGTAGATCCGATGCCAAGGCTAAAGTGCAAAGCAGGAATGCTCTAACAATTACCAACAAGAACCCCTGGAAAAAATGCACGGAACTGGCATGAGAACGCTGCCGGGTTCATTGGGATTGCCGAGAGCCAGGACGCAGGGCACCCTGCGGTGCAGAGCAGGGCTGGAGGGGAGCAGAGCCCCATGAAGCAGCTGGGCACGCACGGAGCTCCTCCCCAGCCAGGCTGTGGATGGAGCGGTGACAGACCAGAGCTGTGCTGCCCCGCAGGGGGACCTCACCGGGGCCAAGAGGAATCCTGGAACCCAAGAGAGGCCAAAGCCCAGTCCTGCACCAAGGCAGGAGCGAGCCCAGGCACCAGCACACGCAGGGGCTCCCGCAGAGGAGGACACTGGGCTGACCACGAGCCAGCAGCACCCTGGGATGTGCTGGGAGGGACACGGCCAGTGGGTAGAGAGAGCTGACCCCATCTTTCTCCTCTGCTCAGCACTGCTGAGGTTGTGTCTGGAGCACTGGGCCCACTTCTGGGCTCCCCAGTGCAGGACAGACACGGACATTCGGGCTGGACAGGACAATGTCCAGAGGTGCCTTCCAGCCTCAGCGAGTCTGGGACCTAGCCCAGGACGAGGCTTTGCTTTCTGGTTGCCACATTTAAGCAACTGAGCAAACCACCCACAGGACTCACTTAAAAAAATCCCAAACACAGGCAGGTAAAATATTATTAGTTGTACAATTCCATTGGGACTATGAGAAATATCTGCTCAAACAAGAGGATAACACCTGGAAAAACTCTAAAAAAGGTAAACAGCTCCAACTAGCCAGGAGTTAATAGTGCACAGGGCTTTTTTCCTCTCAGTTTCCCTCTTCTAGTTCAGTGCCTTACAGAAAACCAACTTCATGCCTCTTTTCCACTTTGAATATCTGGGCTGCAGTGCAATCTTGTCTGAATTTGGAGACATTATTTAACTTTCTTCCTTTACTCTGATGAAATTACCAAGTTTCATGACCCTGACATGTAAAAGATATTAGGGCCGGCACTCCAGTACCCTCCCATTAATACACACATCCAGCTATAACATATAATACGGCAAAGACCTCACTGTTCTGCCATCAAGTCACCATGGCCCAGTCTTTGGGTGAAGCCAGAATCCACGGATGCCCTATGAAATGTGAGCCCAGTTCACATCAAAAATGATGACCCAATGGTTAGAACACAGCTACACAGCTGCCTTAACATCTATCCTCTTCCTATTTCCACTTCTGAAACTGAACTTTAAACACTGGAACTAAGACTTTGCAAAATACATCTTTTACTGAGCAACAGCTGCACAAAAACAGCCCCCTGAAGATGTCAAATGATGCTTTTGCCACACAGCAGAGTTAAAGTGAGGAGATTTACAAGGTCATTGACAAATGCAAGTATTGATTGAGTATTAAAGTGTCTTGTGATTAATACAGCCTTCGAAGTAATTAGTGCAGAAGATCCCTTATATCTCCCCATGTTTAAATAATGTATCTGTGAACATGCAGACCCCCCGTCAATCACTCTGGCTGAGGCCAAACATCATCTCACCTGATAACTCATTTGGAAACTGGGCTTCCTGCCTGCTCAGCCTTTCAAAACCAGCAACTCTTCCCTAATTGCCTAGGGTGACCTATATTTAGAGCCTTGCAGTTCACTGGGGAGATAGAGAGGGAGGAGAGAGCTAGGAAAAACGCTGAAGCGCCTTATTCCTACAATGGCACGAAAACCCAGGAGAAATTCAGAGGCACTGAATGGAAATGGCCTCATAGCAAAGGCTCTGGCTCTGTGAGGGGCTCCACACTCTGGATTTAAACACACTCTCCAAGCCCTTCTTGGTTAATCCTGGGAGTAACTTCTGCAGAGGGTGAAACCCCAGCTGGTGCCGAGGACTCTCAGCCTGCAGCTGTGCAGTCCTGGTGTCCCTGTCCCAGCTCTTGGTGCCCACCAGAACAGCCCAAATCCCACCTGAACCGAGGTCACCAATGGGAAGATCGGGCTGCCAGCAGTTCCTACAGATACATCTGAGTTTTCCTAGAGCGAGCTGGTGCTTATCTCTCCCCTGGATCTGGGAGGGAAAACATTCTGCTTGAAATGCCACTTTAGGAAAAGAACAGCTTGATACCTTTTGGGGTTTTTGGAGCCCACGAAGCACCAGGTACTTATCTAATGTCTTCTTAATCCCTTTTCTACCAGTCTCTTTAAGCAATTGCAATCACTTGGTTTCTCTGAAGCACACTTCGAGGTCATTAAACATTTACTGTTTACTGGGTAAATAAGGCTTCAGGAAACAGTTTCTTTCCAACTCACCCATTTCCGAGCTGCTGTTTGATTCCAGGTTGGAGAAAGCCAAAAGTTGAACTATGACTCCACCAGCATCTTGCTCTTACACTTTCTATTAACAGAGACCAAGGACTGGTGTAAAATATACAAGTATTCTGGAATTCTGCTAACGCTGCATACTCTTCCTTTCTGGCCAGTGCCAGTGGGTACAGAGCTGCAGCCATTCCTGGTTTTGAGGAGAGCTGGGAACCCAGCATCAATGGATGTCTGGAGAAGACACAGCCCCCACCTTGCATGGCTTGTTGCACTTCCCGAGCTTAAAACATGCAACAAATGGGAGTTAATCACCCTCAGACCTGACCAAATCAGAGCAACTCCTGAACTAATTCAGAGGTGGCAAAAAGAAGGAAAAAAATCCTTCTTCTTTGGAAGACAGTGAAAGAAATCCAAACCTGTGACTTTACAGAATCCCAGAATGGTTTGGATTGGAAGGGACCTTAAAGTTCACGCAGTGCCACCCCCTGCCATGGGCAGGGACACCTTCCACTGCCCCAGGGTGCTCCAAGCCCTGTCCAGCCTGGCCTTGGACACTGCCAGGGATCCAGGGGCAGCCACAGCTTCTCTGGGCACCCTGTGCCAGGGCCTCCCCACCTTCACAGGGAACAATTCTGTCCCAATATCCCATCTAACCCTGCCCTCTGGCAGTGGGAAGCCACTAAAGCTGGGTCTTTTGGCCTTTTCTTTAGATGAAGCACTAGAAATATTCTTCTGCCTTTAGTGTTAATCTCACTTTCTTTTTTCTCACACCTGCTAATGTCCCATAACTCATGAGCCCTTCTTCCTTCTCTTCTTTCAAGTTTATTTATTATGACTATTTAACCAGCCATTGGTTCAACACACTCCGCTCAAATATTCATCATTTGGTTCTCTAGGTAAATCGTATTTAATCAGCACAGCACAGAAAACAGTGTCATTATAGATGCCAGATGCCATTACACTCAGAAGAAATTAAACCTCATCTTAAGCTGTCCAGTGGTGCCCTGAGGAAAAGAGGCTGCATGGTGGGAAGGTGACCCAGAGGTTAGTGCCAGATGTGCTTTTAGGTCCTCCAGACTCAAGAAATACAGAGGGTGGGAAGGCACAGAGGGAGAAGGAGAGAAGCCTCTATGGACAAACAACCAGAACTTCTCATGAGGAAGTCAGTAAATGCTTTTTTTTTTTTTAAGAATATGGCAGTGCCTGTTCTGCTTTATGCCAATTACAGCACTTCTAACAAGGTTTTTTTTTTAAAGAGAAATAATTCTGTTTTAGTAATACTAATGGACAAAGCCTTTACTGATTGATAAAGTCCAAGAAATTATTAAATTATTACAGCAACAACGATGCAAGAAGATGCTTAGAGGAAGCAGCGGGACAGACTCCTCCAGCTGGCACAGAACCACTTAAAACTCAACATTTCCCTTGGATAAAGCAGCACAGGTCACCCAGGCTGAGGCAGGAAATGCCAGGGGAGACCTTTCCCCTGCAGACTCTGTGTGTCCATCACCTGCCATCAGCACCCAGCAGCAATGGCCCCGGATCAGCCCAACAATGCCCAGAGAGCCCCGGCAGGGGGAGGGGGGCTTTTTTTTTTTTTTTTTTTTTTTCTATAAAACANTTTTTTTTTTTTGCTAATAATACATCTGAGGTTCAGATAAGTAACTAAGAGGAAGGAGAGCTCCTTCTAGTCCATCCTGCTGCTGACAATTAAGAAACCTCAAAGTAATTTTTGAAAATGTCAGCGTCTCATTTAGCAAAGGGATAAATAATGAATGAAGCATAATCACTGTCCTGTGCTGGTGGTACAGCTTCGCGGTGTCATTAGTAAACTAACGGTATAATATCTTCGTGTCACAGTTTAATTATATCTTGTAATTAGTTTCAGCAATGGATTGCACAGAGTCAGGCCCCCTGAGCTAAACAAAAGGTAATAGAACTTTCAGAGTCCTCGCACAAATCAATTATGAAAGTGTCCTGTGTTATTTGAGGCTTGTTTGCTGTAATTTTATGCACAAAGAAGAGATGATCCTTGCTGCCTACGGAGGGCGATTCACCTCACCAATTGCCTGCCTAAATGAGTGTGAGTGCTGAGGGGCAGAGGCTGCTGCCAGAGCTGGCAGGGCGAGGTGTGTGTGCAAACGAGCCTGGCCTGGCTGTCACCACCATGAACACAGGAACCCCATGTGCAGGCATGGGATAATGGGAAGAAACTCTTCCCTGTGAGAATGGTGAGGCTCTGGCACAGGCTGCCCAGAGGCTGCCCCATCCCTGGAAGTGTCCAAGGCCAGGCTGGACGGGGCTTGGAGCAACCTGGGATAGTGGGAAGGGATGGGATGAAGTTTAAGGCCCCACCCCAGCCCAGCCACTCTGGGATTTGATGACGTGCAGACACGGTAGGATGGCACCATGATCCTCCTGTTGTTGGTGCTGATGTGTTCCAGGCCAGCACCGGTGATGAGCACGGCTGTCCTGTGTCCAAAGCTGCACGTTGTTGCATTTTTGTTCACTATCCCAAGCACCATCCAAACAGCACCTCTATCTGCCTCTCCCTCTTCTTCACCCAGAGCGAAACTGCCCTGCGTGTTCGGATCTGATCTCTAGTTTGCAGCAGCACATCAAGACAGATCAGATATTAACAAAATATTTTTCCCTGAAAGAGTGGTCAGGTATTGGAATAAGTTGCCCAGGGAGGGGGTGGAGTCACCCTCTCTGGAAGTGCTCAAGAGATGCCAGGATGTGACACCTGGGATGTGGTTTCAGGGTGGTTTTGGTGGTGTTGGGGTGATGGCAGGACTTGATGATCTTAAAGGTCCCTTCCAACCTTGATGATTTGGTGAAGACCAGCCACCAGCAGCAGTTCCTGGCCCAGTGACCGTCTTCAACCATATTTGGGGTTGTTCTTTCTCCTGCTTCATTCCTGCTCTTACTCATCTGCTGCCATGGAGAGAATCACACAGGAGGTCCGTGCTGGAAATGGATCCAGGCAGGCTGAGGGGTCCCTTGAGGTTACACAGTTGTACTTGAGTGGATCAGAATCTGCTGCCATCCCACAGGCTGTGACTTCAGCTCTGGAAATTCTACAGGAGACGCCCTTTTCCTAAGAGCTCTTTATGCCACACCAGGACTGTGGATAGAACAGCCCATACCTGGGAAGTGGCTGGCAATGATCCCCACCATCCCAGCCTCTATGTTCTCATGTAGTTTCAGGGAAAAAGAAATTGTTGAATTACTGGAATTTAATGTATAAAATAATGTTTCACAGTTCAGGCTTAATAGCTGTATTTTATTTGCATATTTTTCCCTCAGTCTTCTGAAGAGTCCTACATATTCCGTCACCATTCCTGTGCGTAGAGATGCACACGCAAGGCTCTCGCTGCTCTCATGTCTGAGTGCCTGAATCATTTATCTTTTCATGTTGCTCCTCTGCCCCCACTGCTTGGTGCTGGAAGCTGCCTATGTGACGTGGGATGGAGAAGGTGGGAAAAAAAACCCTAAATAAAATGAAACCTCTCAGTGTGTCTAATTTTGGCCTACTGATGTCTCCAAAAGCAAAAAAGGCTCCCAGCAGCAGCAAAGGGCTGTCCGGGGGTCACCCAATCCGCGGCCGAGTGTCTGGGACCCCACTGCGGGCAGCAGAGGGGAGTGGGGAGAGGAGTCTGAAAGGTGCCAAGACGTGTAATTGTCTCAGTCCTGATCAAGCTGCAGAACACACCGGGGTCCTGCTTCAAAGCCCTCCTCAAGTCTGCCTTGAAAGCGAATCCCGTGGCATGCTGGCCTTGCTGTTTATACAACAACTTCCAGGTTTAAATGAAAAGCTGCTTCCCAACACAGCCTGAATCCTCCCATTGTGAGCCCTTCAGCAGATTTAACAATAGGAAAAGCACCGNGAGGGAAAAAAAAGTCCAGTCCTCAGAGCGGTGCTGCAATCCAGCCGGTTGCCATGGTGACATGATGACTTGTTCACATGGCAACATACCTTCGGTCCACTATTAAAATGATGAGAGTAAACTGGGTTGCACTAAGTATAGTATCCTGCGTGCTGGAGCAGCCGCTCGGCGCGAGCTGCAACGGTGCCGGCACGGGAGGAGGGACCCTGAGAACAAAGGTGGAGAGGCAGTTTGGGAGGCAGAGGAAACCTAGGGGGACAAACTGAGTTCTAGATGTGTATCAGAGACGAATAACAGGCACAGAGATGATAAACTGAATTTTGCTTGGATATAAAATCTGCCTTTAGAAGCCAAAGGATGTTTTCCATATATGAGTGGCATCATCCAGTGGGCACTGAACTTCTTTAGGACATGATCTCGAGGAGCCATGGCAGAAAAATGAATTGGGAAAGAAGGGGAATCACTGGAGACCCCATCAACACAAAACCAATTGTGGTAAAGATAAAACTTAAGAAATTGCTGCAGCAGCAGTGAACTGCAATCATGTAGTTTGTAATTTACATTAAAATCCCAAACAACTAGCAAGTGGGAAATTGTGCAACATCCTTTTAGTCACAATGAATACCCAAGATTATCAAAAAGATATCCTTGTTGTCATGTCATTGGTGTGTTTTCTGCAAGTCTTTTAATTTTAACAGATTTATACCTCTTCCTCATAGCACAGAAAATTGTGATACTGCTGGGGAGCTCATCATCCACTTGTCCCTCATTTAGATGAAGGACAGGATGAATCTCTTTGGTTTGTGAAGCATGTGCATCATACAACAGACATGAGAAAGTCTCTTAAAATATAAAACATGAGGAAGAATACCCTTAATACAGATTCTATTTTAATTTAATTTGCAGAATGAGGATGCAGCGAGGCTCACCACAGGTGGAGGCCATGCTGTGAGTCCCCAGCACGGAGAGCATGGAGGCCTCAGATTTTAGCAGATGTGAGAGCAGAGGAGGATTCATTTCATCCTACATCCTTCCCACCCAGAGGTTCCCTACTCATCCATGGGCAGCCAGGCAGGAGAGAGGAGGGCAGCAGCTGGAAAGGGCATGTTGGCACAGAAAGCCTTTGGAGTGCATCTGTACATCTGCACAGCCACAGCTCCACATTCGGTTTGTAGGAGCTTTTCAAGCAACAAAGGGATTCTGTTGATGTAAGGTGAAGATCGTACTTTGCATGAGTCAGTATGACAGTGCTGACAGGAACACAGAGGATAAGGGGCTGGTCTGGAAGCGGTCTGGGAGTCTAACTTCATGTATTGGAGATGAAGTCCTATTTTTATTGATAACACTTTAGTCAATAAACTCAACAGTTCAAATGAACTTGGAATCTTTCAGTGTGACTCAATGCTTTAACCAAACCTGCAATTTGACATCCAGTACAGGAAGTTGTAGAGCAGAAATTAAGACTACAACTGACCAGAAAAATCTAAAAGCAACAAACAGGCTTCACAGTTCCATTGTGTAAAGACTGATACCAAGCTGGAGGAAGTATACCCTCAGTATTTATTTCAATTGGTCTAATTCACAGACTTTCGAAGTGGGCACAGGAAATCTTTTGCAGTGCTTTTCTCTCTCATCTCTTACTGCTCCACCCTGGCATGTTCAGAAACGTTTTGCTACTTTCCAGATCCGACTGGCACCACATACAGCTGCCCAATCCCTCCTTAAAACAGCTGCTTCTACAAATTACAATAATCTTAGTTTTAAAAAAGAATAACAATTCCTATAAAGAGCAGAGAAATGGAACCAAGTTCACCTATTCCTAAACTTTTGAGAATAAACCTGATTTTAGAAATAAGATTTATCTGAGGAATAAATCAGGACAGATTTTCAGCCACTTGCAAGAACTTCATTAAGGAAACAGGAACCTGCAGGTTCACCAGGGAGCCAACAGGTGTTTAAACAATTCCTACTACCTATGCTCTCACGTCGACTTTATTTTCAAGTTTCACTCAATGATGGAGTTGTTCCTCAGCTCCTTGTGTGCTTAGCCATTTAATTAAAGCAATCCATATTGAATTCATGTCCAGATGCCTTGACCAGCAGAGCCAGATCCTCATTGGCATGCCAGCTGCTCAAAGAAGAGCACAGCCCCTCGCATACTAATCAGAGGGGAAGGCAGTGATTCATCAGCCCACGATACTGCTTCAGCATCTACAAGCACTTATGACATGTAATTGCTGGTGCATAAGCAAGCCAGGCCACATTAAAAAGCCCACAGATAGTCAGAGATAAAAATTAATGACTTTTGCTTTGTGTAATCCTGCCTGTGCTGGGGGGAGGGGAGGGAGACTGGGATTAATGGACAAATGTAAGGAGGCACAAAGGAACAAAGAGTTTCTTGGCCTTGTTTACATATTGAACTATAATAATAAAAGAAAAGTGATAAGTTACGGGAAAGGCAAGTGTGAATTTTTGGCACGAGTGAGTTGGAAGACTGCTTGCAGTTCATTACGGATGCAGAATTTCCATACTCATTATTCCGAAACAAACCTCCTCGGAAGGCCCTTGTGGGACCAATGGCGGCAGTTTTTATTATTCATCTTTGGCTGGTACTGAGGATGTCATTAGAAGAGCTGCACGGCACGCGGGCAGAGCGGGGATCGCTGTCTGAGGAGGAATAGCTTATCCTTCCCGAGGCCGGAGCAGCCACGGAGCCGGGGTCACAGTGGGCCACGGCTGTAAAACCAGGCAAGGACAGGGAGGTAAATCAAGGACAGCAGACAAAGACATGATGTAATGCACCCACAACAGAAGCTTCTGCAGATCAAGTGTTCATCAAAATATTCATGCATCAACACTGTTGTCTGAATCTCCCTCTGCCTGCCCCAAGCCCCCTTTCTTCCCCAGGGATGGATACAACCTCCTCGGAACACTTTCGAAAGAAAATGCCGTTTTTCTGTCTGTTTTTTCTTTAACATTTGCTTCCTGAAGCCTTGATGAGCTGTGAATCTGAAGTTACTTGAGCTGGCTTCCCACTTGGAGGGAACAAAGATGATGTGTGTGATCATCACACATAATCAGACTTAGTCTCACCCAAAGCCCACCTCCAACCCACCAGGCAACATATCCTACCTCAGCAGTTTCCAGGGCTCTACTGAGCTCAGTAGAAACCTGCCCAGGTACAGTAGCACAGATTTGGGAGCAGAGTTCCCTGGCACGAAAACTTCCACTTACACATGCAGCTGCACATTCTTCAGGCTGGTACCTCCAGTTCACTCCCAAATGCTGGCTCCAGTTTGGACTCTGATTTCCAGTCCGCTTCAGCCATGACCCTCATCCAAGAAAGACAATTTACTACCTGTTGACTGGAAGTTTCTTCTCTGTAGCTGGGGAGAGTTATTTTAGGAACTACGGAGTTACCCTAATTGCATGTATGTTGGCACTATGGAAAACTGCCATTGCCATGATAATAGTGCCAAAAAAAGGATGAAAAAAAGTATTCCCTAGTCAAGCATGTTGATCATTTTAATATGCAAATAAACTTTTCCCACAGAGGTTAGCTGTGATCACTGCTCGACCTGGCGGTGACAACACAGACCTGTAACGGGGTCTGGCATCCAACGTGGACACGGCGGGATGGGCGTTACACAGGGGCTGTGCTTTATACAACACAAATTAATTCATCTTCCATTTGACCCCATCTCCCAGCTGGTAACATTTGTAAAGCCAGTCTGGAGGACTCCTGTGCCTTCCCAATCTTGCACAGCCCTGAGGAGCGGAGGGCAAAGCGCCGGGTCTCAGGAAAACAGAAAATCATTGCTATCGGCAGGCGGCTGAGCAGCCACTCAGAGCCATCACTTGTGTTTAAGGTCTGCTGCGCCCAGCCTTCCCCTCTGCACACCTCGCTCTTTGTGTATCACGTTTACCACCTAATTTCATCTGTTTTGCAGAAATATTTACCGGGTGCAGGTGAGGAAGCAGAAGCTGCAGCTGCATCCACATCACCATAGGATTTATTTATAACTGGGGCTTTGTGTTGCAGTCAGATAAAAGAGGATTAAATTACGCTCTGTAGATTAAGAGTCTGAACACTACTATAAAACTCCTAAGCCTTTGTATGCTAAGCAAGAACTTTGACTCCCACGGGAGCTGCAACAGAGATTCTGCATACACAGAGAAGACTTGGGGTTGTTTTTTTTTGCTATCTCAGTGTATCTTTCCTGAACTGAGATATTATCAAACTGATTTGGAAACACTTTGTCAGCGCCAAAAAAGTTCAACTGAATCATGATGTCAGTGCATTCGCATCCCAGCTCCTCCACACACTTGTTCAAACAGGTTCTCCCATTGTAATGGTGTTCACTCCAGTTATACAGTGTCCATATACCCATCCCACTGGTCCCCGCCCACTGGAAGACCACTGTTAAGGATCTTTGCTTACTGCCAAAATGTACTAACACAACACTCAGCTTATCCTCTTTCCTGCCCCTCTCCGCCTTCCCTTCTTTTCTCAGCCATAATTTACAAAATGCACACAAAAATTTCTTCTTTCAAACTAGTTATTTCTTCCTCAAACTTATTTTCCATTTTTCCCTCCATGTTTTTGGAGAAAAGCAAGAAAACATTTCTGTTTCATGTCCTCATACGATATCTTCTGTACTAGAAGACAAAATAAGCTGATAACCTGCTCTATGAGGGGATGTTTGAGTTTAATCACTGTAAGAGTCCACTAACAGCTATTCCTGGAGTTAAAAAACACAAAGTGGAAGTTACCCATGTAAAACTGTTCAAGACTGCTGGGATTTTCTGTATGTATTATGGGTTGAGCATTTTAAGGTAAGTCTTGTGTTATCACGCATTATTTTCTTTACTCACAGAGTGCTGAGGCCCTGGCACAGGGTGCCCAGAGAAGCTGTGGCTGCCCCTGGATTCCTGGAAGTGTCCAAGGCCAGGTGGGATGGAGCTTGGAGCCACCTGGGATAGTGGAAGGTGTCCCTGCTCATGGCAGGGGGTGGAACTGGGCAGCTTTCAGGTCCCTTCCAACCCAGACTAGTCTGGGATTCTGTGAAGAGACTGTTGCTGGAGAAGGGCTGGAAGAACCGACTCCCTGATCTGAGCCAGCCCACAGGGCACTATCAGACAGTAATGGCCTGGGAACAGCTAAGGGGGGGATGTTAACGGTAATCACAGGTAACTGTCTCAGACAGACAGGAAGAGAGGGGTAAAAAACCTGAAGCAGCTATCTTTAAAGAGAACAAGCTGATCTGAGTAATCCAATTTAGGGGAGATAAGAGTCTGCTGGTAGCACTGTCCTTTAGCTGGACAAACGCCTTCGTTCAAGTGTCAACCCCAATCCTGGGGAGGTCACGCGCGGGGCCCGCAGCCTAATGGACTCCTCAATTGCCTGAGTGGATTTCCCAACAAACACGCTGGCCCAACAGAATTGATTTTCAGGCAGTGCACGGGTCCCTAACGCAATTACCCCGCAGCGAGGCAGCCCAGGCCGCCGGGCAGCACGAGGAGGTGCTGCGCTCGGCACAGCTCCGCTCCTAATTGTTTAAACAGCTCTGGAATTCCTCTTGCTCCTTTTCAACAGAGAATAATTATACCCCTGCTTAAAAAGGTCTGGAGGGACCTCAGAAGAAACTTTCCCTTCCAGCTTTGTGTGTTAATGAAAAAAAATCAGGTCTTAGCTCTCCAATAGGCGAATTCAATTTATGACAAGCAAATACAATCATCTCGACACCGGCGCTGCAACAACGCCCGCCCGGCTGCTGCTGCACACGGGCTCCTACGGATCTTCTGACACAGGAGAGCCAAACTGCTCCATCATACAGTAACACCAGATTTGTGCACCAACTGGATGGAGCAAGATCAGATTTACACTGTTTCCTCTCATTCGTTTTTTTTATTCAGGGAAGGTTTGGACTTACTCTGAGAACCAGGAGGTGACCCTGGAAGGTCTGGGGTTCTGAGAGCTGTACAAAAAAAGCCCCCAAACCCAGAAGTTACGTACGTGGGACTTCCCAGTGCTGCTATCTCGTGCCCTGGCAGTGCAGGGGTCCATACACCACTGGATGGGGACTGAGAACCATCACACTGGGTCCAGCTGAAAGGCAGGGTCCTGTCTCCAGCCATGGCCAGAGAACATGGGCACGTGGGCAGTTGCTTAGGGACTGCCCAGCTGGTATTTCATCCAGCTCCTGTGTTCAGTACTCACCAATGAACCTCTTCTCCACAAATTTCATCTATCTTGAACTCATTTATTCTTCTGTCCTCCACAATATCCTATACAATAAATTCCATGAGTTAATTCTGTGCTCTAAGAAAAGAGACTTGTCTTTGGTTTAAACTTTCTCCGTTTGGTGAATACCTCACTTGCTTCTTCTAATTGTTCCCCAACCATTTTTCCTGTGCCACTCACAGTTTACAAGCTGCTACTGCATTTCTCCATCCCGTTTACTGTCATGGATTATGAATTCCAAACTTTTTAGTTCCTCTGCTTGTAGGAGATGCCCCATATCCATAAACAGTCTGACTGCCTGATAACTCAGCTGCCCATTTGAACACTCTCAGGTAAGGCCTAGCATCCTGATCATCCTTCCGAGGCTGCAGCACTCATGAACACAGAGCACCCCCCCATATCTCCACTCTGGAGTGCCAAAGGATGTTCTATCCCTCAGCTTTTCAAAAAGCCATGATTTAATCGATGGTGCTAAAAATTTCTTGACAAACGAAAGCTGCAGCCATACGAAGCTGCCTGACTGATTTTGTATTGAGGGAAGTAGTGCAGTTGCAACCAACCCAAAGCTGTGCCAGAATCATTCTTTGACAGAACATGTACCTGGATGATGGATTCACTGCAACCCAGTCCTGTGCTGGCTCCATCCATGTTTCCTCCAGCCAGTCGAACGCTGCTCCAACCACACTGTGCTCTCCCCGCTGCTGTTGCACAAAGCCATCTGTCAGGTTCTCAGCCTGATTTCCCTTTTCCTGTCTTCCACCAAAGTAGGAGCAAACGGGGCCAGATTCCAGCTGTATTTTTCATCCTCCAATTAGCAGGCTCCAATTCATCACTCTGAGTATCTCCTGGCATCAGTGCTGAGATTCCCTCCTCACGCCTGGTAAATCGGTCTTCATTTAAAACCCTCTCTCTTAGCCCTAAATGGAAATCAATTCTGCAAGTTTAGCAAATAGTTAATTACTCCACAAAGAGGATTGATTGGCCTTTGATCACCAGAAAGCTCTGTAGTGCTATTAGTCTCTTTCATCTGTGATTAAACCACAGAGAAAAAGAAACAAAAACTGAATTAGGCTTCTCCTGTTATCCTACAAATATTTAATGATGGGATAATCTCCTAAAGGTGTGATCAGGGGATATACATTCTGCCAGGAAACATCTCCAGCTCAACCTTGAACCCAAATTCTCTTCCTGCAAAGAGCCTGGCAATGAACTTCACAGAGGCGTGGAGCTGAGCTCAAGGGGATGCTTTGTAGTACACCCTCTTCTTGGCTTTTTCTTCTTTCCTCTTCTTATGCATGTTTTAATGCAGATAAAGATTTTCCCAATGGAGCCCTGACATGAATAATAATAATAATAATAATAATAATAATAACAACAATAATAAAGGCTTCCTTTAAATTCAGTTTTGGCTCTGCTGACTTTCTCAGCAGGACAAGCCTGTGTCCTGTTGGTTTGCAGCATTGTACAGAGCTGTTTCCCCAAATGATGGGATCCTCCCACTTCAGACAAATTTCAAGTATCGTAGTCCCCCACTGCTAATCCACTCTAGAATTCAGTCCCAGGAAAGCACAAAGCCACCAAGCTGCACCACGACAGAAGCTGTGATGGGAAGGTCATAGGATAGAGAATAAGGATCGAGCTGCATTTCTCACGTTCCAGGCAAGTTTAAGGTCTGGGCATCTTCCTCTCGTGACACTAATGCAAAGCTCATTAGAGGGGGCTGGCACGGGCTGTGCCCCTCACAGCCACGGACACACTAGATGCATCCCAAGCCTCTCCAGAGCCCTGGGCAGCCAGGCCAGGGCTCTGCTGTATCAACACGTACCCAGGAACTGCTTCTTCCCCATCACCACTAGAATTTTAGGAGAACCATGGAAACACCCCTGCTCTTCTCCAGCAAATTCTTCTCAGCTGCAAATGGTGCTGCTCCCAGCACATATTCCCAGATGCACCAATGAGGGTTGAACTCAGCACCAGGCACGGAATGTGCCCCAGAATTCTGCAGCCTTTGTCTCCCTGGCTGGAGAAAGTAACACCTGTGGCATGTGGCCACTGGTCATCTGGGGAAGCCAGTCCCAAAAGTCAATGATGCTTCCACAGCCAATGGTAGCAACAGCAAATTTGAAAGGATCATTTCTGCCATCAGCATGGAAGGCAAAGACCCTGTTCTGCAGGCCAACAGGGAAGCACAGGACACAGCCATGTATCCGGGAGAAGGTCAGATTTAAGGAGGTGTTTCTTGCCAGGTAACCTGATTAAGACATGAGATGGGGAGGGAAGGGATGGAGATGGTAAGGCTGAACTTCAAGAAGTTTCACAACTTACTGTGAAAACTCAGAAAGTTATCATAACTTTTTTTAGCACTAAAATGTCATAATATTCCTCATGCAAGAGAAAAGAAGAGCCTCCTGACATGTTTTCAGCTCTCGAATGGCAAAGAGTCCTTGAGGGGCCATGCCACGCATCAGGCAACAGCAGGCGTTAATTAGCCCAGGTTTCCTCCGGAATTGTTGTGTGCGGGTGCGCGGGTGCGCGTGTGTTTTTCTTTCCCTGGGTGTCTCATTTGCAGAATGTTCAATCATCCCCTCTCTCCTGACTCTGCAGCCGCGTGTGCTGCTGTGTGACTGCCGAGTGCTGACACCTGTCACACAGTGCCACCGCAAATTGGACGTGTCAGCCCCAGCGTGCTGGTGCCAAGGTGTGAATTAGATGGAGGCTCTCACCGCTGCTCTCCTGACCTCTCCACTCCATTACCAGGACATCCCAAGCCTCAGGGTATCAAAAACCAAAACACAAGGAAAAGAACACACACCCATTGCAACCATTGGTGACGCTTTCCTCGCCAAATGAGGGGAAGATTTAAATAACCAGAATTTGTAAACATACTGATTTCGTTTGTGGAACAGCTAGAAATGGGCTTTGCTTTTTTGTTTGTGCCATACCAGGAGGCTCTAGAGGCCAGAAAGAAAAAGGAAAGTGAATAGCTAGTGGAGCTTTCAGATGAAAAGACTCCCAAGTCACTCTGCACAAAGGAAAACAAGCGTTTCTGTCGTGCCCATCGATGTGGATGTGGTCACCAGCAAACTGCGCCAACAACCCCCAAACAATGCTCGCGGCTGAGATCACCCCAATTCCCAGCCCTTACCTTGCACGGAGGTTGGGGGGAGTGGGATGGGGGTTGTTCTGGTTTTTAAAACAATGGCTCCCAGAACAAAAGGCTGATTTGTGCAGCAGGCAGGGCTGGGGACCACCTAGAGCATGGGGCTGCAGCCCCATATGGTGCCACACAATAACAAATAAGAACAACAATAAGGAAAGCTGCACCCACTTTGCTCGGTACGGTGTTCTCAAAGTTACACAGTACGAAGCAATTATCCCAAAGTGGCAATTTTATTTGAAAATAACATTTAAATTAAAATGGGCATTTCAGGGCCTCCTGCTGAAGAGTGACATGGGCTGTTCAGGGGCCCACTGTCACTTTGTCAGCTGTCACATGCTGCCTCCTGCTAAATGGGCGCAGTTTGCCTTTACCCTTTATCCAGACTCTTAAAAATGCTGCACGCATTTTATGAAGACCAGCTAAGTGGGATTGCATCTCTGACAGCTGTTCCAGCTTGGACTCAGTGAAAGCGCTTTGCATACATCTATCTTTTCTGCTAACAATTTGGATAGATAACAAAGCTCGGGAAGAGGAGTGTGCCAGGGGAGAGCCCTGGAACAAAGAGCTGCCACACCCCGGTCACCTGCGAACGCCCAGCCCAGGGTAACACCAATCAAGGGGATGTTTCATGAGAACTCAGCTTTGGTTCAATAACTTTTAGGTCTCCTACCTCCTTACAGCAGGTAGCTGTACATCGTGCAAACCCCACCACAGCCAAGTTTTCCTGTAGAGCTGGGCAAAGAGGCAATGCTGTCCTGGGCTGGGCCACCAAGAACTAGGGACAGCAGTGCAAAGCTGTCAGCACAGGAGGGACTCAGCATTCTATGGATTCCTCTACACTTGGTAAATTCTGAACTGCTCCTTAAAATTTGGCAATTTTCCTTATTCTCTCTCCTCCTCTTTACCAACACATTTAACGATTAAAACTTGCCATGTCACAAACACCGTCCTTCAACCAGTACATTGCCAGGCTGAACCTTTACGCTGTGAGTTACCATCTGCACACTCTCACCGCAGCCTTCTCTTGAGGCCAGTGATCCCCAAACCTAAAGCACATTTCAAGTCTCAGATATGCTCCAGTGCTGCTATGGACACAGCCACACGTTCCTCAGCCCACGCAGACACTCCCCAGGCTGTCTCTTGTGTTCCTCTTGCTGCCCATACACCTGTACCAGAATCCCAGAGTCACTGCAGTTGGAGAAGCCCTCCCAGACCAGAGTCCACACCTTGGCACCAGACCAGAGCACGGCTGGGTATTATTTCTGCAATCCTGCTGGACCTCCTGTCTAGGAGGAGGCAATCCCTAAAACTAACCTAGCTCTTCTGAAACCCTCTTCTCTCCAGAACCATACCCCATGAGATAAGGTAAAACGTTCTGATGAAACTGGCAATTCCTATTGGCAAGGCAGAAGCAAGGCATCCATTCAAAATAAGGTCAATACTGTCTAAATTGATTCTCTAGAATCACTAGATACTCATACTGAGGATTTTGTAGTTATAAGGAGGTAAATCACTAAATATTTGAACATAGAAATATTTTTGAAACAAAACCTTCCTCATAAAAAAGCTCCTATACCATGGAGCTGAAGCAACTGGTGGTCATCATGGCTCCTTTTATTTTTGGGTTCAAGAAGAAAGTTTCCTACCAGGAAGGCCAGTGTCTTGGGTCAGTGTTTACCCAGTCAGAAGACCAGTCTTGGCTCAAAAGTTTTCTAGTTCCACGAGACTCTCTGTGCCTCAATTTCCTTCCACAACAAGACGATGTTTTCATGCTAGATTATGTTACAAAGATTCTCAGAGCTGAGATTTTCACATCTATGGTAATGAGGACCCCTTAGAGTAGGTGGAACATGTGCAGGAGATTTACTGATGGGAAGCAAATTCTAATTTCTTCCTGCTTTTATTGCTGATTAAAGTGAAGAAATGTCTGTACTTTGCTCCATTCTGTGTTACGAGATCTCACATAATCACTGACAATAGTTTAAGGTATTATCTGATCTATGGAAGTGCATGTATTTAAAAAGAGGTAAAAGTCTTAAACCCAACGTATTGAACATGAAAGGGGTGTCTGCTTTACTTGTTCAAAGTAAGGGATTTGCTCCCAGGAGTGACACATCTATTACTAATTAAACAATTAATTTATTATGCAGCACTTGCAGAAAACAACATATCTGAAGTCTGAAAACATCTGCTAAAGAATGGAAAATAATTTGGATACAAATAATTATCTTCAAGATTTTTCTTTACACTGGAAGATGCTAAACACAATTCAAGTGTTGTTTTCTCTGAGCTAAATAATAGTCGTGGTGTCACCAGCAATGCCGAGGAAAAGCGGAGCAGGAACAGGGAGTCATTTTCCTAAACATGCCCATTTCTGGGTCATTTTAGAGCATGTGCAGAGAGACAGACAGTTCCCTACAGCTTCAGATTGTCAGTCTGCAGGATCACCGGAATGTGAGGTATTCTCTGTCAAAGTCCCACGAGGAGCTGCCCCTTGGTGCCCCAGAATCTTGGCATCGGGCAGAAGCTGAGCTTCTCCACCCCTTTCCCAGAGACCGAACACCAACAGGAGTCAGTTTTTCTGTCCTCCATGATCTAAAATTCCTTGCAAGAGAACCCACTGCACATCCCATACAGCTGTACATATATACACACATATGTGTGTTATGGAACAGGAGGAGACGGACGTTCTCAACCACAAATACAGATGCAGTTGCCTCGGTGAGGATTCAAAGGCCTATACCTTTACCTAAAGGTGTAATTCAAAGTCTTGTCCATCACATCAGGAACTCCATGCAGCTGGAGCAGAGGTCCTACTCTGCCCTGCAGAGCCTTTTTCACTCCCAGCTTTCTCAAATGCCTTGACTCTGAAGTCCCCATCTCAGCCATCAGCTTTCACTTCAGCTTTTCTCTGCCATCATTTTCAGATTTTTGTCTACTTTTGACTTTCTTTTCCCCCTAATACCCCTAAAAATTTTTTACTTATCATCTTTATTGCTTAAATACTTGCCTAGACACCTATTGCTTGTCACACACAGAATGGAAACATCCTTTCTCCAGTCTTAACAGCTTCTTATTCCTCCGAGAGCCAGGGCAAAAAAATCTTCCAAGTTTATCACCGTGGCATTGCAACCATCTACAGGTGCTTCCTTTTTAGTGCGTAGATATTATCTCCCTCCTTTATAGTCCCTCATGATCCATTCTTTACCACTTCTCCACCAGCTAATTCCATCCTTGCACTTTTCTTTCCATCAGCCTCCATCACAATTCTTTTCTGTATTCATGTTCTCTCCTGTGCTGCTCTTTTAACTGGGCCTTCTCTAAGATCCATACAACAAACCCACTATTTTTGAATTGTTTATTGAAGCTCTCCTTTTCTGTGTTGGCTGCAGTTATGCCGACTGTGTCTGGAGCCCACAGCTGATCACACCATCCCATATTCCCACAGTTTTTGTGTCACCTCTTGATTTCAGCAACACTTGTCACTCATCTCAGACTTTACAAGAAAACCCCTTAGGTAGAGATTGGTTTTTATCCCAACAAATTTATCGAAACTACTTTCCCTCTGAACTACAGCCTCTTTCTCCTACAGCACATCTGGACTGAGAAACAGCAAATCCACCAGGAGTGGAGAGGCCACCAACAGGACATGGGGATGGAAGGACACACAACTGCACCAGACGTCCAGAAACGCTCCAGAGCTGGCAACGCTGATGGCCATGGGGCCCCTGAGAAGGGTGGGGCGTGTGGGCACCTGCCTGGTCTCACACAGCTCCATCCACACTGCAGAGCTGCTTCAGCGCAGTTCTCACAGGAGGAGCGTCCGCACTTCTGAATGTGATTAGAGAAAAGACTGGAAAATGGGATCCTCATGTTCATTATGAGAAAAGTAGTGCTTGAAATAAAGTCCCAAATATGTTTTGTAGTTGCCTTAGATATCACCATTATTAGTGGCCTTAAGAGGTACGAGAAATTTCTATAACTAAAAACGTAACAAAGGACCAGAGTACTTGGGGAGAACAGTAGAAAAATCAGGCTTTTTTAAAAAAAATGTATTTTAAAGGTATACAGTTCTTGCGATTTAAATTTACCAGCAAACCTCCCAGCTTCTCCCCCAGTGTACCAATTCAGGGCTACTTAGAAGGAAAAAAAGGAGAGAAAAAGGAAAATCATTAAACAACCCCCCAAAAAGAGGGCTCAATGAGGTCTCATTTCGTCGTAATGAGCTCCAATTTAACATGATCATTATTTCTGACATTAAAGGCCTGTGAATAGTGTCACATGCCCAGAAGCTATTTTTTTTTACCCTCTAATGCCAGAAATAACAAGCTGCAGTTAAGGGACAGTGAATCAGGGTCTGTAAAATTACATTAAAATAGGAATTTCACTACTGATAGAATGACTCTTATCTAGGCAGCCCATTCTGAAGGAGGTTTCTGGAGCGTGTGGCTCCTGGAGATGGGGCTGGTACCCGCCAGCCCTCGCACAGTGCCCATGTCTGCAGCGAGGAGAAGGAACCAGCACAAGGCACAGAGACAGACTGGGCTCATTCCAACCAGAGACCAGCTCCAGCTGCCAGGAGTCCCTTCCAGCAGCCAAGAGTCCCTTCCAGCAGCACGAGCTCAGCCTTCCCCATGCAGCAGAGCTGTGGGTGGATTGAGGAAGCCCTTGCAGACACACCCCACGGTTAGAGACACCCCATGGTCTGCGGTGGGAGCGAGGGATGAACCAGCAGGGCAGCCCAAAAGAGCCTCTCCTCAAAGGAACAGACACTGGCTTGGGAAACACGGTTTGCCTGAGTGCAGGAATAAATTCTTTCCCACAGGCCACGAGGGGATAAGAGATGCCCGTGCCACAGAAGCACTTGGAGCACATGCCAGGACGTTGGAGCTGGAAGCACATTTCCTCAAACATTTGATACCTTGACAAAACCCTGCACAGCTTAAAGCCCTTTCTTTTAGCTTTTTGTTTTAAGGAAGTTACTGGTTCTCTGCAGGTCACCTCCCACTTCTGCCATCTAAAGCTGTCCAAGGTGATTTCACAGCCTCACAAAGGTGCCAGGGGTTGATCAGTGCGTTGAGGTGTGTAGAGAAGCTGGAATGCCAGAGGCAGCCAGAGGAAGCTCAGCTCCAGATACACTTTGGGAAGATTTGATCAATTTTACTTATATTAAATATGCATGATGCCAAACTTCCACACACAAAGTACAGATCCAGCATCAGGGCATGGCTCCAGAACTCAACAAAGACTCCAGGTGGTCTCAGCTGTCATTTCACAGTCCGCGTGAAATATTAAGTGTTACCAGAAGGCAAGAGACACACATGCACCCTCAGAAAACACACTTGCCTGCACACAGCACACACAAACCAGCTATGTCCAGTGGTATTAATCCCATTTTATGGTACATAAAAGCCTCGCTGATGTAAACTGGGAATGAACAGATGATTTTGGGACTATTTTTGGCTGAAACACATTCAGGTAAGGTCACCTCCATCCAAAGGAAACAAAGAGATTCTCCAATTAATGAATGACCCCAGCTCTCTTTCCTGGGCTTGTATAAGAGCCCACGCACACGAGCACGTTCATGCGGATACTGATTGGCTTTGCACAAGTCAATACCAGGTCTGGATTTGAAGTATGAACTGTGTGCAATTGGGAATAGGCAATTCAGCACCTGCAAGGCAGAGACAGAGAGGGAAGGGGCAGAAAGAAATGCAAGTTGATGTGTACCTCTGAAATGTGGGTACGGGCAAAGCCGGAGGAGGTTTCAAGGAAAAAAGCCCCAGTTTGTGTCTTCATTGATAATTGGTTTGTTTGTGTGGAGCAAGCGGGCAGAAAAGGCATCAGAAAAAAGTGATGGAGTGAAACAGCATGGGCTGCACTTCCCTGCCTGACGAGGGGGAGAGACATTGTGAGCAACTGAGGGAGGTCCCAGAGGGGTTCATTAAGTGACTGGCCCTTCACAGTCCCCTGCCAGAGCTGACCTGGAAACATTGACACGAGGCCGGAGTTACAGCGCAAGGGCCAGGGAGGGCGGCGGGCTGCACACGACAGTCCTGGGCGCAGCACACGTGTCTGTCCCGCGGGGACAACACCCCGGGGTGGCTGCACCCCAGCACTGGGGCTGGCAAACCTGTCCAGCTGCTGCAGGAGGAACTGTCCCGGCACTCAGAGCAGCACGCAGAACCGGGATGGGAGAACTGAGACAGGACACGGGACCACAGGAGAACAGTGCCAGAGCAGGGATGACAGAATGACCTACTGTAAGAGGTGACAAATATTTACCAGGAAAAAAGGCAGCTGCCGGGACCAAGATGAGCAGGTGAAAGAGGAATAGGGAAAACCAAAAGAAAGCTTAGGAAATTATCCCATTTGTCATTTAAAATTTGAGGATTTAAAAAACTTGGAATATGGAGTTTAGAAATAGAGATGAAAGGTGTCATATCACGCATCTAACAGAGCTATCCCAAAGAAACACGTGCTCCAGCCTGCATGGAGGGTCTGAGCTGGCAGAGATCGGCACTTGCACTGGCCAGTGGGAGAAGTGGGAGTGGGAACCGAGCATCAGGGGGATCCAACATAACCGCCTCAAACCCAAACCACATCACCCTTGAGAAGAGGACAAAGATGTCCTCAGAGCACTCAGTTTAACCTGCACTAACAGAATAATTCCAACTTATGACCAAGTCACCTCTCCAAAATCGTGTTCACACCACCCTCACAAATGTGACCACCTCAGCCCTTCTAAAACATGGGTCTCCTCATTCCTGTGCCTACACTGGAATATAATCACAGGATTTTAAGCCCTACCAATCAATCAAAAAGTATTTCAAAAGGCTTAACAGAAACTTGAAAGACAAAAATAAAAATAAGCCAAAAACAACTGACCTAACAGGGAAGGGAGGCAATGACTTTCTTGTTACAAAACAGAACGGAGTCAACCACATTAAAAAGTGAACTGAAATAAGGCACAAACATGGCATGAAGGAAATGTGTCTGTCCTTCTCCAAGAGTACTTATCTTCTGTTTGCTTACAACATCACAGTCATATGAGGAGATTTTGACTGCAGCAGGGTCTTCCACACGTATTTTGGGTTTTTTGAGGGATGAAAACCCCCCAAAACAAAGAAAACCTTCCCACGCATTAGATTTGTTCACAAGGCCATAGATAAAAGGCCCCAGGCTGCCCAACCTGGAACTAGGATAGGTGACAATGACCCCAGTGCACAGGTGTGGCTGCAAATGCCAAAGGCTTGGCAACAAACGCCTGGAGACTCTGGGAGCAAAACACTCCCATGGAGCAGAACCATCTACTCTGCTCTCAGGCAAGAGGCCTCTAATTTAAGCATGTACCAGGTCTAATATTATTTTACTGCATTAACTTGCTTTTCCACTGCAGAAATCAAACCCCAGCAAACTCTGCTTCAGGAAAAGGCTGTGAACGAACAGCTTTTCCTGTTCCTGTGACCTGTCTCCCTCCCTGAGCTCTGTGAGCACCATCACCAGCTGCTCCCCACCAGCTGGCAATGTACTGGAAGACACAGATCAGGAGAAGTAGGACTTGGTAATCATATATTAGTGTTTTTTTAAATAAAAACTGACTCCAAGTTTTTTAGTCAATTAAATGCATCCGGCACATCATGTATGTGATGTAATGACAGCTTGAGACTCGAAATGCTTTTGATGCATTATTAACCATAAAAAAGGCATTAAATACCGAGCTCGAATGCCATAGGGATGCATATTTCAATAGAAATTATTTTTCAATATATGCTTAAAGTTTATTTTGGTAAACAGATGACTGGGGGCTGTCAGGACTACAGACAGATTTATGTTTAGTTGGAGTCTTTTGGAAATGAAAGGAAATGGCTGGACTTGTTGAGCACATGGAAGGGATATAATTCTTTCTGCCAGCTCAGAGAAGGGTGAGCAGTTGCTTGGAAGCTGCCCCAGTTGGGAATATTAATTTTAGAATGACAGTTGGGAATTTTGCCAGGTAAATACAATCTTGAACAAAAAAAAAAAAAAAGAGAAACATGACATTTTACTACCTGATCGAGAGGTGTCACATTCATTTTCTGCACCTGCAAACAGAAGTCACAGTTCCAAGTACCAAAAGGGAAACTAATCCTGGTGCTCCAACATCAAATAATCCCTGGAAGAAACTTAGGTTTTCATCCAGTGTTGTATTACCACCATAAAGCCACTCTTGCCATGTATGAAAAAAACAAAACCAAAACCAAAACCAAACCATCCCTTGCACCCCTCACTCCCCCAGCAGACACCCTCAGTGAAGCCTGGCAGCACACTTCTACCCTGGCTCGTGCAGACCCTGAACTCTGGTGTGCGGATTCAGAGCAGTGAAAGAAAGCAGAACCCAGTGCAGGAGCCCACGCAGACCCTTCACTGTCAGGACCACTCCTCCCTCACTGCCGAGTGAGCTCTGCAGATTAAATGTCCAGGCTGAAGGGTTTGGTACCTTCCATTTTAGGAGAAATCTAAAATTTCAGCATATCAGTGTTGCAAATTTCTTGTTGCTATTCACATTACTTCACCAGCTTCCCTATATAAATACATATATTATCATAGCCAAGTTTGGTTTGGTACTGGAGTTCAGGGCTGCAAATGTAACCCCCAGTGCCCATTGATTTTGCAGAGACATCATGGAAGCGAGGTCTGCAGGATCAACCCCTTCACATTTAGATCTTCAAACATTTGTACACCGTTATCAAGCTGCCTTGTACTTCTCTCTCTGCCAGGCTGCACATAGCCAGCTCCTTTAATCTTTCCTCAGAGATCAATCCCTCAGCCCCTTAATCCTTTTTGTTGCTCTTCTCTAATCTCCTCGTGCTTTGTCGATAGCTCTCAGCCTCGGTGCCCGGAACAGAACGCAACGCTCCACGCGCGCTGAGCCCCATGTCAGCAGAGAAGCTTCCAGAACACGTTCTTGCCCTGGGAAGCGATTTTCTCCCTAATGACACACTGACTGGGTTGCTTTGTCACCATAGTACAAACGAGGTATTTCTCACCACACCCCAAGAATGTGCCTCTGCTTTCATTTCTCAACAGTGGAAGCGGCAGAATATGGGCAGCTAAAAATCTCTCCAAAACAGTGATTTTTTTTAATGCAAGACCTGAAAATTTGATGCATTCAGGTGCAAAGGGTCCCTGAGCTGTCCTGTGATGGAGCCAGAGCTGCCCAGCCCTGCAGGACACGTCCCCTGTGGAGCCACCTGCTCTGCCGGACACCCACTCCCCACGTGCAAACCCCTGAGCACCACAAACCACTGCAAGATCCATCAGAAAGGGAGCCCTGACTAAATCCCAGTAATTCCCTTAGGCCTGCAAGGCCTTTCCCCAGTGCCCAGACACAGTCAAACAGCAGCTCTGGGCTGGGAGGTGGGAGACTGCTGGGGGTTTTCCGTACGTGCTCACACTCATCCCCCTTGTCTGATCTGAAATGCAGCTCCACCTTTTCACTGCCAAAGAATGCTGCAAGAAAACAAAAAGGAAAACAGAGGTTAAGTTGCCTTTAATCTCTAATTCTTGTACAAGAACGGATTGCACGTGGTGAAGGATAAAGGCAGATCCGAAGTCAGCGGGTTATGCAGACTGCACCAGACCTTCGCTTTCAGAGAGACACAGCCTGGGGAATTACACAAATGGCCTTCCATTGCCCTCTTCGGTTCTTTTTATGGCAAAATGCTTTGCTTTTATCAATTCCTCCCCCTTCTCCAGGTCCCAGAGGCTCAGGCCAAACAAAAGGCAGATGCGCAAAGTGCACCCTTCTCCCCTGAATGGAGCGGGAGCCTCGCTCCGCAGGGAAGCCACGGCCGGGTGGAAAATGCTCTCGGAAAGTAAAAGCCGGTAAGAGCGGCCGATCTTTCTGCCTGGGTGAAGGAATTTGGCCTCAGCCAAAAAAAAAAAAGGGGGGGGGAGGGGGGGCTGCTCTTTTCAAGCCCCCGTAGGCGCCGCAGCACTGAACTGTGTCAGGCTGGAACAGACAGAGGAGGAACATGAGTCTATTGTTGGAGATACCATCAAAAATAGAAGCAGAGAGAAAATGATCCTGGGTAAGAATCTTGCAGGGAGAGGACCCTGAACAAGCGACGGCTTCAGCCATGGAAACCCGGGCTTCTCAGGGGTTCAGAGAAGGATCCTGAAGGCCAGGGAGCACCCACAGTGTTCCAATAAGGACAGCAGAGTGACTCCCCCACTCCCAGAGAAGTGGCTAGAGCCCAGCCCAGTACAGAGACCCCAGGGCAGGGTCACAAGCACCAGACCACTTACGGGTGAAGTTCTTTTAGAATCAAACAAAATATAGCTGTTGCAAAATGTAATTAAGATTGATTCCAGGAGTGCCCACTTTGCTACTGATGCTCTTACTCATGTAATTCTTGATGGCAGACAATGAAGAATCTGTAATTGGCAGAGAAAGACATACAAACTGATGAGGAATCAACCAACATTTTCCTGCCACCTTTCAATCTTAATATGTCACTGACTCATACACAAGGACCTGAATAAAGATTAAATCTGTAATAATTTACTCAAAATCAGATGCTTGCACAGTAGGAGTGAAGTACTACCTACATGCTGATTCAGCTTGAAACAACTAAACCCACAGCTCTGGCTCATGGTAAGAACTGATGAGTTGTGTTTGCTGCCAGGAGGAATGGTCAGCCACTGGATTAAATCTGTACACAAACCCTGAAGCCTCACTGGTACAAGTTCATATTCAACACATCAATCTATTGGGTAGACTCAGTCTAAATGGGAAATCTCCTCCGCTGCCGTTATTGTTGTGCTGGATCGTCTCTCCTTGGAAGCACCAGTAAGTGCTGCTTGCAATCCCCAATAACAGCCCTGGCTGCCATCTCCAAGGATCTATCTCCTACCTGATGCAAGGAGAAGCACTTGGCATCTCACTGCAGCCTTCTTCACCTGAAGGAATTTGCTAAATTCTGGGATATGTCTATTTTAAATTTTGGCTTCTGCGTTTTACAAACATAACCCACGGTCTCAGGTCAGCACATAACCTACACATTGATGTCTACCTGTGAATGGACCAAGGCCAGAGTATAACTCACAGGGGTGAGAGGTCTGGTGCAAGGTGTCCCTGCCCATGGCTGGGGGTCGGAAATAGGTGACCTTTAAGGTGCCTTCCAACACAAACCACTCTGGGATTCTGTGATTTCTCATACGAGTGCAGCATTTTGCACAGTTCCACTGTCCTTCCTCATTGCCCATTTGCCTGTGAGCATCATCCCGACACACACTCTTCACAGCAAACCCTTGAGAGCAAGCCAGCACACCTTCCCCCACTAACCTAGCTGAAGAAACAACAATGAAAACACTTTTCATTTTAAAAAAGTATCTGTGGTACCAGTGCAAGATGGAATGGGGGACGCAACAGATCCTACCCAGCATGCAGGGGCAGAGTATGGATAGCACTGGGGAGCATCCCTCTGGCACACCATGACCTGTTCCTGAAGTCAGCTTTGTAGAGAAAATCCGTATTTTGCTATGCATTATCTTAAAAGAGATTCTAAACTGCTACTTGTATTTACAAACAGGAGATATTGAAAGTTTGTCAATTGTGTGTACGATTAATAAAACATCAGGTGCTGCCCCTCGCTTTAAATGTTTGCGTGTCTGGAAGCTGGAGAGCAGCTCATTTAAACAATGAATGTATTCTGGACAACATTTCTCTGCAAATGTTCTCTCTTTCACTATGATACCCTTTAAAAAGTGTAAAACATTCCATGCTAATAAGAATCAACAGGGGAAAAAAAATTCTTAGCACAAGTGCTTAAATAAATTATCATCTTTGTAACTCTGCCATAAATCCCCTGGTTGGGATATGATGATTTAGCACTTGCTGCTCTGGCACAAATCCAAATCCTTGGGTTTCTTATTGGATAAAATACTGCCTCTTCACCTTTCTGACCTCACTTCAACTTCAGTCTGAGGTGACACGAGTCTCCTGGTCTCCCCGCAGTCCTTGATGGACCGTGGCAGACAGGACACCAGGGCCCTTCTTGCAGAGCCGCAAGCAGGGGCTGCCCAGGCAGGGGGGAGATGCCTCCTGCCGGCTCCAGCCCCCCACAGAAAACACTTGCCTTCATCTTCTCTTCTAGGAAGAAAAACTTTGGCTCCCAGAACAGTCACAGAAAAGATGCCAACAAATCCCCTGGAATACAGAAGGAGAAACCCCTAAATCCACAATGAAGAAAAACAGGAAACTCCCCCCAAAAAAACAACCTCCAAAAGCCTGAACAAGAGGGGTCACATATGAGCCAGGGCTTGTTTTTTCTTGTTGGAAAGAAGCATTTGCTGCTCACTTCAGAAAGAACGGTGCTCCCAGCCATGGTGAACATTACACACGTTACTCTTATCCAAAATACAATTATTTGCTTTATTCAGTCTGGGTTATCACCACGGGGAAGAGGAGAAGCAGAGAGCAGCTGTGAGCCCAAGTCTTCCGTGCCTCAGCTGAAGAACGTGAGCAGCGTTGCCTCCTTGGTGACACTTCGGAGGTGGGAAAACCACCTCCAGCCCTGGGCACTGGTTTTTGGTGTTAGAGACTCTCCTCCAGTCATCAGACACAGACAGGTGCCCTAACCAGGACTGTGCCTCCCTGCAAGAGTTTCCCAAGCTGCTTTACAGGAATGCTGCTCCAGGTACATGAACACCTTGGCCACCCCACTCACTGCTTTTTCTTCACTACTTGAATATCGCCTGGCGTTTCAAAAGGTGATTCCAAGGCCGTTTAATGAAGAAGTCAATTCCTCAGCTAAACAATTTTTATTAGAACATTTAAGAATCCTGTGGCACATGTGTTTATCTGGTTTATCAAGCTTCCAGCGACTCACAAAAATCTCCTATTAGGGGTTTGGTTGAGTTCTCTCCCAGCTAAAATGATAAGTCTCAGTGTCTTTACAAACTGTACGACTAACTCCAGACCCTTTCACCAGGCAGCATCCAGGTTTTACTTCCCAACAAAACTGGAAACATCAAATTAAGGAAACCTGCTCCATTGCTCCTGAGCATAACGTTAGGTATCCACATCACAGTGCCAAGCAAACATGCTAGAAGTTTATGGGTACATGATGTGCCCAAAAAAAAAAAACTGTTGAGGAATAAATATTCTGAAGAAAACATGTTAATTCACCAAGACAGAGAATTAGCACAGCGCTTTCCAGTTCAGCAGCACAGTCCTGAGCAGACAAACTCTTCATCAACAGTGACGTGCAAGACTCTTGGAGCAGCACAAAGGGCGACTCAAATGCAACTACAAGAGATCCTGCTTTGTGTAATCATCTTCTGTCCTTCACAACTCCACCCACAATAATGTGTCCTTGCTCACCTCTCCCTTACCTAAGATACCCTTAATTCTGCCGAAACATTGAGCTACAGCTGAACACACTGTCCGAAAACCTACAGCCACACACAAATCCATGGCAGAGGTCACCATGACCACACAGACATTTTGGGTTTGCTTGCCCTTGGTCTACCTGTCATTTCTGCATGGTGCCCTGCAAAGACACTGATCTTCCAGGAAGGAATATGGGAGCCCTGCTCTCCTCTGGTCTTGGCTTTGCTGGCATGACACAAGGGCGCAGCCAAGAGCAGCAAGAGTCAACCCCACAGCTGTGCTGAGAGATGTAAAGGAAGTTGTTCATTAGAACACAAAAGCAGTTAAACCGTGAGTGGGAAAGGCTGGTAAGGCTACAGCAGGTGAAGGACCCCCGTGTCTGGTGGTGCAGAGCTGGGCAGGAGTCCAAGGGACATGGCCAGTGCTCCATCCATCCCACAGGGACAGGCTTCGTGTCCCACCACCTCTGCCAGCGCTGCCCCGGGGACGGAGGCTCATATACCAGCCCTGAACTCTCTGTCTGTCTCTCTGCTGTCTCCCTGCCATATTAATTACCATTTCCTCTGCCAGGGCCAGAAAACAACCTTCACTGCATTAGTGCTAATTAAGAAGAGTAACTTTCCTATCCTGGCTGCTTAAATCACCCTCCTCTTCTCCTCCAGAGCAGAAAGGAGTGCTGACAATCTTACTAAAAACAGAAGGCAATACTTCAGTCATGCTTTGAGCTGGCAAATGGGGCCAACCAGCTCTGTCCTTCTGTGGGGACAGTGAGGCTGCACGAGGCAGGAGGGGAGGGAGAGAGAAACGACACATGCCCTGGGACTTGGAGATCTGTACCTCAGGGAGAGGTGCGGAGAGCATCCTGCTTTGGAAACATCTACTTGAAAGCAGAACAGCCGAAATGAGAATATTTACAACACAGCCCTGTTGGCAGAGTGGCAATGTGTCTTTCCATCAGAACACAGATCCTGAGCAGCCTGGGAGGATAGTTTTATGGAGCCATCAGTATTTGCAAAGTACCAGTTCTGATTCTGTCAGTACCGCATTTTTATTGCAGTTGCATTCAGATACTTTTTATCTCCTGGCATTACCCTCCCACAGACCTGCTGGCTGCACAGGACAGACCAGGGGTGTCCTGCTGATGTTCCATCACGCTGACTGCAGCAGCAGCATGGCCGTGGCTCCAGCGGTTCTGGAGAGCAGACTGTGACACCTACCCTGGCTCCTGCTTCACACCGAATCACAGTTTCTGCAAGACAGAGATGTCCCTACCTCAAGTACTTGTTATATGTGACTGGAAAAGCCTGGAGCCACCAGGAGCTTCAGCAATATCTGAGCCTTTGGCTTTTGGTTTACAGTCCTCTGGAAACAGCAAACGTCTGCTGAGTGTGTGCTATTATTTTAATTCTTGCTGCTGACCAACTTTCAGAATCAATAGAAGGCAAAAGTCCTGCTCCACACGGGAGGCAGGTTCAGAGACCTTAAGTGGTGGGAAGCCCCCAGGGCCCAGAGCCAGTGCCCAGCGCTGGATGAGGTGGATTTCTCCTAAATCATATTAAGTCATCCACAGAAACATTAAAGAGTTTCCTGACATTACAATTCTGTGTAAGCAGTTAGAGCTGTTGCCATAGGAACACTAACAAATATAGGGATGGGTGTAATTGTGAATAAAAGGGATGGGGAAAAGGAAGAAAATGGCCTATGCCAAGGACAAGGTTTGGACTCTGTGCTGCTCATCTGAGTGCCGGGAGCTGCAGAGACCCAGGGCGGGTGCAGTGTGGGAGTGGGCTGGGGGTCTCTCACAGCCCTGCACCTCCACTGCCCCAGCCAGGGGGTCTGGAGAGCAGCCCCAGGCCCCATCGTGCCATTCCCACCCTCTGCTGTGGGCTCTGCTCCCTCCGGGGAGAAGGAGGCCGTGGTTCAGTCCTGCCGGCTCCAGCCCTCCTTCCCCTCCTTCCCCCTGCTTTACAAAAATAGAAAGAACACATGTTCCCATTAGTCACTTGCTAGAGGGAAGCTGGGGGGTATGTGCTGACAGTCGCAAAGCTGAGCTCTAATTTGAATACAATTTGCATATTCCAGGTAGACAAAGCACAGCCGTATTACAAACGCACGTGAGGATGCACAAAGTGAGGCAGCAGCGATGACACTCGCCAGAAATCCAGACTTTTTCCCAGCACATTCCCTTAGCACAGGTGCCAGGGCCCCTCTCGGCTACTAACACCTGGCCTGGCTGGTCTCAGGGAGGCTCTTAATTAAACTCTGCTTGCCAAGAACGCTTTGTATTTGCAGGAGTGAGGACACAGCCGCCCTCATGGGAACACCACACAGAGGGCTTTTCCCTTTGGATAATGCCATTTGCCAGCCCCAACAAGCAGAAGCCATCCCAAGGCAATCTGAACACAATAAGTGTCTTTCACTGCTGTTGACTAAGCTGAAATTCGTTACTTTCAGGCGTTCAGCGAGGACTAATGAGTGTCTGAGGCTCATCGCGCCGTCCCTCCTCACTGACATCCTCTTGATCTCTAAAAGCTCAGTGATCTTTGGCTTGAGCATAACCCCGGGGAGTTCAGAGGTTAAGTTTTGGGGATGCAACCAGTGTCGGAGCCAGGCAGGATGGAGCTGCACCAAGGTCATGGCAAAACACTGCTGGGAGAGGAAGAAAACCCTGACTCCTACAGGTGTCTGTTATTTATTTACCCACCAATTCCCAGATGTTGCACCAAGAGCAGGACGTCTCACCAGTGCCTCACCAAGCCTCTGCCAACTCCAGCATGACCAAAGGTTAATAGATGCCAACTCTCTTTATTCAGGGAAATATTGTAGATTTTTAACCAGCATTTCTGATTACATGTTGGTCCACTGTGAATCTGCAACACAACATACCAAAAAATACTCCTGTCATCAACACCACATGAAGGCATAAACTATGCACAAGGAGACACTCGCCTGACTGGAAAAGCTCCTGACCTGGCAATATCTACTTGGAATTACCTTTCAACTGATGTTTTTAGCAGAATTTATTAAAAACCATGTCTCTGCGAACCATGATGGCTTTGGCTCTACTTTTTTTTTTTTTAATTAAGCAGTTTGCCAACCACAACAAAGGCAGAAAAGGATGTAACCACCTTCATACAAAAACCCAGTGACAGGTAAGAAGCAGAACAGTTAAGGAGATCTTTCAAGAATTCAGAGAAGTATATCTTTGTCACTCTGTAACAGACCTCAGTACTCTGAGAGAAAGCTATGAACTTCTGGTGTGGAATTACAGCGTTGTCACCCTGAAATCAATTCATCTCTGAGGAATAGGAAAGGGGTATTTACACTGGAAAAGCAGCTGATTAATTGTAACCAAGGTAAGGGGAATGGGCCAGATGGACATGGGACCCTGCAGGGCTAGAGCCTTCTCCTGTTCTCCCAGTAAGAAGGAGCTTGCTCCCTTTGTGGCTTTGTTCTACAGCCATCATCCAAGATACTATCTGACATTTTTCGCATCCTAAGGATTTTTTCTTGCATGGGTTTCACTGAACACCTCCCTTGCCCTCCTGCCCGGTGACTGACTGGGAGCTCTGAGCAGAGCCAGCACCGAGGTTTGGGCAGGCAGTGTTCCCAGTGTACTGATTATAACATATATAAAATAATACTTCGCACAAGTTCAGAGGGAATAATTAAACATTGCTCTCAGCTCTTGGCAGTGACTTTTACAACACTGGGTAATGAGTTATCACATTTTGACCTTTATGTCAAACTCACCTTGGCAACTTGCTGAAAAAACTTTGACCACTATATAAGCAAAAATAAGAGGAAAAGGAAAAGGCAGGCAGGGGCGCTGCTCCAGCAGGTAAAGATCACAAACACCAGGTATCCATCCAGGAAGCCACTGAACTACTTCCTAATGTTGGATTTAATAGCAAATTACCAGAGACACTCCACATTACTACAATCTGCACATCAAACCAGGCAGAAAGCAACCTGCAATTATACAATTAGATTGATACACAAGCTTCCCGCTCGTGTTTATTCCTGCTGCCAATCACGCCGCTTACTGGAAAACAAGGGCTTGGAGCTTCCAGCCTGCCTCACACTTCTCCTCTGTGCTTGTGCCTTTTGAGGGGCTTAACTGATCACATCTCGTTCTTTCAACACCCTGATGAACTCAGCTTTAAGATTACACCTGGCCCAGGTACCTTTGGGCTGTACTGAAATCCATCTTTATACATGGGACACAATTTACCCCAGCAGCAACTCACTGTGTGGAATGTGAGAGTAGCAAAGAAGAGACAAATAAGTGTTTACTATTAGCTGATGAAGGCAGTTGACTGAAACTCAACAAAACCCTTGATTTCAAATGAAAATAATGAAATGAAAATCATTTCACTATGCTGTGGCCTGATAGAAACCATGAAAGGGGAATGCAGCCCAGAGAAGCCTTTGTATTTGAGCTTGGTCTCCTCATAATACAGTGCCTCTCAATGCCTGAACATTGAGAACATCTCAGATACTTCAAAAACGTCTGCTTGGTCCAGTTCCAATGCACTGGTGACCCCTCAGGTCCCTGTGATAATTCATTTTTCCCAGCCTGTCTTTAGCCACACTGTTCCAACAGTTACACTTTGTGTCCCTTGAGCACCATATCCTCACACGTACCCATTCCAGCCGGAACGCCGCCTTTGTGGGGAGTCTGTGCATCACATGGGTTGGATAAAGCTGTCCTGAGCTGGTGTTTACCCACCACAGACCTCTCCTAAAGAGCTGTGGGATCACACCGTGGCTGGACGAGGTGGAGGGTTTCTCATCCAGCCAGTCTGTGGGAACAGGGATGTGGGAGTAAATCAGGGTGCCCAGGATGTCGTGCCAGCACAGCTTTGAGGGTAAAGGCAGAGGATGCAGAACTCCCAGCAGATGTGGATGGACACAGCCTGTGCCTGGCAGGGACCAAGGGCGTGGTCACCGGCTGTCGCCGTTCTCAGTCCCATCACTCAGACATGCACGCACCACAGTGACTGTTTTACATATTTTGTCCATGTATGCAAATAAACCATCTCATAATAATTATCTTTTCACAAATTACTTTGTTTAGGTGTCTGAGTTTCATTTTGCTTTCCTGTCACACCTTCCCAAAAGAGACCTTCATTTCCCAATAAATGGTGAGAGATTGTCTCCAAGAGCTCCGCAGCCCTTCACAGCTCCCATCTCAGTGACTCACACACGTTTTCTGGAGCCTGCATCCCACACTGACGGGAAATGATTCAGGTGTGGAGGCACAACAGCTCAGAGACACCAAATGGCATCTGCAAGAACGCAAGCACCGACAGGACACATCAAAGCACGAGGCACAAACTCTGTGACTCACCAGCCTGCCAGGGCTGTGAGATTCAGTCTGCCCTGGTCCCCTCTTTTTCACCCCATGGGATCAGCACTGTAACCCTTCCATGTGGCACACTTTACCCTGAGGGTCATCTCACTGAGCTGCAGGATCACCAGCTCCTGCATCCACCCGCACACGTCCCATGAGCCAGTCAGGAATTTCTTCTGCTCCCTTCCCTTTGAGGGAATTTCTGCATCTTGGCCAAAATTCTTTTATAATGACATGCAACATCTGGATTTACAAAGGCAGCGACACTCCAGACCAGTCTGAGATTCAAATGAAGCCTTTCCCCTCGGGGTTGGGAAGCCAGCAAGACCTCCAGATACATTTTCAAAACTACATGGGGATTCACGTGCCTTTTGGTTGTCAAAATAAATACAGGATTAAACCCAAAGGCAGGGTCCTGCGAACACTCTTGGGGCTGTGATAACTCCAACTGCAGGTCAGAGTGCTCAGGCTGCCCGAGCCAGCACCGGCCCCGGCTCCACCACCCACAGCTCCTGCCTTTGCAACCCTGCAGCTGCTACTGCACTTTCTCAATGGGCAAAGAAAATTTTCTGTATTTAAGAGGCATTTAGTAGCTGCAAACAACTGGATCAAATTGTGCTCTTCCATTTTTAACACCATCCAAGGAGAAAGCACTTCCCATTGGCACACAGAGTTCAGCCATGCTGGGGAGGAACAGCACAGCACTAAGAGCAAAGGTAGAAAATGGAGGATGCAGATTATAAAATTCAGTCACATTTTAAAATTTTCTGCTACAATAATTCACTTTATGTAGAATTAATGTGGCTGATTGAACGTTTGTGCTGTAATTTACTTATAATTAACATTTTATGGTGAACAGATTTCACCATCTCCTTCATGCTGTGAACTCCAAGCCATAGGTCAAAAATAGAGATGAAACAGATAAGCACAAAATATTCTCACTGAAATATTAATGAGATTTTAATTTACTACTTTAAAAATATATCTTTCATCAATGCCTGTATATCAAATCATTATTTTAATTTTTTTCCACATTGTATTAAAAATATAATGAACTTTCCTAACTGGTTGAAAGACCCTGAAATATCTTTTGTGAAGAGACAGTTCAGGGGAACAAAAAGGTCCAAACATTCACAGTTATCAGAAATCTCACACGGGGGTTGGATGAGAATCAGCTCAAACCGAACACAACACCTCAACCAACTAAAACTGGGGCTCTTCACTCTCAAACCCTGTGGTGCAGCACAGAGGTCCCGCTCTTCCCACCAAGGTCTTATATAAAAGCATAAGGTCAATCTGTAAAAATAATTCAAATGACAGAAAGTGCTTCCTGCGTTTCAACAGGAGTTGTGGCGTTCGCTGCCGCGATGTAACACAGACAAGGCGCTGCTCTGATCAGCACCCCCCATCTTTTCCGCCTGTTCTGGCGACATTTGAAACCTCCTGGACAAGGCTCTGCTGTTATGGAAGATACCACGAGTCAAAGGAAAAATGGTCTGGGAAGGAAGTCGGAAGAAAACTTGTATAAAATCTCCCACTCACACTCCACGTGCGCTTGAAGCCTGCCCAGAGATGACAGACCACATCTGAATAAATTATTGAGTCATCTGCAATTCATCCCGTTTCCTATATTCCAAAGCGCTATCAGACAGGCAGCAGAGGACATTCCCGGAACGCTCCGATGACAGAGAATGAAGATATGGGATGACAATGAAAAAGTCAGCAGAAAATCATAAGTCAATGGGACTATTTTATGCTCTTTACTTCCTAGCCTGCACCAGACCATTCAAACAGCTCATCGGAATTTCAAATGAAAAGCTGAATAATACAGGATTATAAATCTGTTACAAATATATCTAAAATGCATCAAGAGAAATATACATGGAATTTTCCTTCTGAAGCTGCTCGGGTTTTTCCTACAGGTTTGTTTGCTGGGAATCAGCAACCATTTGTTTTGAGGGTAAAGCTGCCTTTCATTTTTTTTCTATTTTTTAAATTTACTTTTCTTGTTTAGATTGAAGGCCAGTGCCTGCCAGCCCCTTGATCCCTCCAGAGGTTGAAGAATGGAATCCAGACCCTTTCAGGTTTCTCTATGCAGCTATGGGCTTGCTCTCTTTTTCCTTTCAAGGTATTATGAGTAAAAAAAATAAAATATTTACCTGTGGGAGAGATTTCAAGAGAAACCAGATCCTGAGCAGCATTCCACCACAGAATTACTCCAAACAGGAAGTTAAATTCTCATTTGCAGAAAGTAGGACCCGGTGGAACAGCAACAGGATTTCAGACAGGTCTGGAGCCCCCCACCCTCCTGTGACATGGGGGAAGCATGTGGGGCTCTTTCCAAAATTGTTCTGGGAGACCTGGGGACTGTTCATACAAATATCTCTGCTCATGAATAGAACTTCTCATTAGAAGTTCTTTAAAAAGAAAATAAAGCCTTAATGCTTCCTTCGAAGTAAACAATTCAGAGCATTTGTAACAAACTACCACCAAAATCCAAGAGGGGTGAGAGCAGTGCTTCTGGAAATAGTAAGGAAAAATACCAAGTTACAAGAAAATACATATTACTACATTAATTTTCATTGGTTTTTGTTTTTAAATAATTTTTCACTGTCAGAATTAAAAAAACCAAACCAAACAAACCCTAAATAACAGGGCAGGGAAAAGCCCCAAAACATAGCAACCGAACACTGAACCAAGAATTCCCAAATAAAATATATAATATCATATTGCAGCAAACCATCCACAGTAATCTCAGGAAAACTCTGGGACTTCTCAGACCCTGCTGGGCAGCAGGATGATGTGCACTGAGCCAGGACACTGCATCGTGCTTTGGGAAGACAAAGTGGGGGCAGGAAGAGGAAGAAGAGCCGATGGTTGAGGGTCCCCAGGGCAGAGCACTGCTCTGGGTGCTGGGCCCTGCAGTGACAGAGCAGGACAACCCTGGGGCCGGAGAGGGGGCTGCCAAAGCCAGGGGTTGCTTAAAAAATAAAATCAAAAAACTGCAGTGAGGTCAAAGTCTTCAGCCCTCTGATTGCCTCCCTGGTGCCGACAGACCACCAAGCTACACAGACTCATCTTTAAATGTTTAAAGCATTAATGATGAGAAGCTACTCTGACAGATGGGATCTCTGCACTTTCTCGTTCCCAGGATCTCTGTTATCATCTTGTAACACACAGTTTTTTTCAGAACATCAACTAGGCTTCTACTCAAACATTGGGCCAAACCTTGAGAGAGCAGCTCCCACAGGCATCTGCTCGAAGAAAATTTTAGCACAAAATCTGAGTAAGAACCTTAAATTCTAAGCACCGAGTCTCAGAAACATCATTTACGAAGCCCCAAGTTCAGCTGGAGGAGACATTAATCATGGCTGGGACCCTGGGGCTCCTTGACAGAGGAGCAGCAATGACACAGCGATGTCGCAGCCCAGCCTCCCCAAGCCCTGCTCAGAGAGCGAGGAACGGCATCCCATGGAGGTATTCAGCCAGCTTGCTGAGTCTCAAGGAAACAGAAATGAAATAAACAGACAAATTAACAAACACTTCAAAGATAACAAGGAAATCTCACCAGTTGCAGCACATGTCCACTCAGTTTCTTTTTTTTTTTTCCCTGAGTGCTTTTTCCTTAGTAAAAGCCATCAAAGATCACTGTGAATTAGTAATAATTTTTTTTAGCAGCATCGAAGAATTAAAGCAAGAGAGAAAGGGAAGACATGTGAGGGAGAAAAGGAGGGAGAGAAAGAGAGAGGTTAAGCTCAAAGGCAGAAAGAGCGAAATGGACCAGATTATACAAAATTAAAAAGCAAATACGCACAGACAATTTGTGCCGAGTGATTGCAAGCAATTACAGTCCGGCTTTTCTGGAGGGAAAATTGGGGAGGGGGGGGAAGGTTATTTCAGCTTAAAAGGAGACTTTATTCATTCCTGATCAGCTTCTCCTACTATTCTCTCTTTTATTCTCGGATATCAATTTTAAAAAAAATCACCCTTCAGATGTTACATGTCTAACCCCGGGAATCCCACCCCTGGGCAGAGAGGGAGGATTTCAGCTTCCAATCAGTTCTTTCTATAGCCCTGAAAAAGCAATTTGCTCANAAAAAAAAAAAAAAAGGGAAGGGGGGGGACAGAAAGAAAGAAAAGGAGGGCAAAAAAGGGAAACCACAACAAGGGCATGTGTTCCTCTTGGAGGAGAGCTTCAATTTTACTGTAATTGTCTGAAGAAGAGCTGCTTTGATCTGGAGAATTATTATTATGCTCCAAATGCTGGGCTGCTGATGTCCCAGCTGGGCCGGACACGGGCACACCGAGGGGCTGGGGTCCCCGTCCCTCTCTCTCGCGGGGCTCTGGAGTCTATTTTGGGAGCACCGAAGCCGCCCCTGGGCCGGGCTCGGAGCCTGGCGGGGCAGCGCAGGGGATTAACACGGGGCAGCACAGGGCTTAAGGCAATCTCTCCTGGTGCCTTGGCCTCCTCCAATCCCTCACCAAGCACTGGGAAGAGGCTTCTAGGCCTGTATTAGAATTCCAGTCTTATAGCACTACCTGGTTTTTTTGGGAATTCCTTCATTTCTAAATGACAATCGAATCAGCTCCCACGTTTGAAACACATCTCCCTGCCCCGTGCCAAGCCAGGAAGGTTCTGTGGGGAACAGAGAAGGACCCAGCCCCAGTGCCAGCAGCACGAGACCACCAGGGTGGGTACGAGCAGTCTAAAAGTAAGGTCAATACCTCAGAAATGCAGGATTTTCTCTCATCAAGTAACGCTAGCTGTCATGTACCAGGATGTTTTCCATGCCCCACATCGAGTCCTGAGTGCCCTGTGCTGCCATCAGAGGGGCTGAGTGCAGGTGCTTCTGTGTGGACACAGAACTTTTTGCACCTTCGCTCTCCTCCATCCCTTTCACTTCAAATGTCCCTAAATTCTGCTAAAATTTCATCCACCAAGCCCCATTTTGAGGTGAGGCACAGAACAGCATCTAGGCACTGGTGACGGGATATTGGCCACCAAGTATTATTGCAGCTCACTAAGAACAGAATAAAGATGTTGGTATTTTACCAAACGAGGAAAGCACTTTACACCTAGGAAGTCTGAGATACACATGATCTTAAAATCTTTCCATTATTATAGATACAAAAATCATACTTTGTATAAGTAAAGGTTTCTAAAATATTCTTATTTGTATAACTTGGAGGCCTGGTAACTGCCAGTCTGCCTTCACATGGAGAAGTCCATGAAAAATGATACAAATCATTTATTAAAGTCTCTAACATCTTTCTGAAATAGTTTGCCTGTAAAATATGCAGCATGCCCAAAATACACAGAGATGTGGCTTGACACAAACGATTTATTGGCATTAGTCTGGGCTGAGCCCTGTAAGTCACGCAGGGCCCCGCTCCTTGTAAGCACTGCCGTCATCCCAAAGCCATCAATAACACCTGGACTCCATCGCAGCCGAGCAGGAACTGTGTATCTATCTCAACTATAAACATACACAATTTTTCAGTCAAAGAGTAATAGGCAAATAGCTGGATTTCACTCATTTTGTGTTCTCCAGGTAGTAAAATAGACACATATTTAATGTACATACCCAAAAGTGCAGTGCCAATAAGTAGGGAGAGTCATATATCCCAGTTAGTTTATGGATGGCTGTATTTTATGGTTGTACTGCTAAAGCCGTATTTGCATGCATCTAAATATAGATAAATATCTGCAAAGCCAGAATCCGCAGACGTGAAATAGAGAACTGGATAAATGCAAGGCAAGACACATGATAAAAATAGTCCTTATTTCTAGATACAATTATGAACTCTTGACTAAAATTACTACTTGGGTGTAGAATGCTGACGATATGCAGTGTCCTCTCGTGCTGATCCTAGAGGTTGCTGTTGGAGCTATCGCTCTTTTGTTTCATAATTCTGCTAATTGGTCATTAAGAAGTCTCTAACTCTGCCAGCAACACACTGTGGGTCAGCAAGGAAATTAATCTGCCTCTATACCTCAGTTTCTCCAACTGCAATACAGGGAAACACAGATCCATCACCAGGTCCTGCAGGAGTTAATCTGTTAATGTTTGTATCAATCAAGTTGTCAAGTGCTATTTAAGTGCTTATTATTACTTATACAATAATTCTTTCCTTCTGGGCTCTGTAGGTTTGTAAATACCTCTTCCATCACACACGTGAGGTTCTTTTGGGGCAGGGGAGATGATCTGGACCACGGGCTGGCCAAACATGGCTCTCCGTGGGTGGATTCCGTGCACCAAGTGCTCTGGAGCACAGCCGGCACGCATTCCTGCCGCCTGCTCCCCTGCTGCGCCTGCTCCCCTCCTGGGGACACCTCGCCCCTTCTGTGCCACCACAGCGCTTCTGCCAGCTGCCCTCTGCGCTGGGCCAGGGAACTGGCGGCACCGAAGGACATGTTTGTATCTTACACCAAGCACCACTACAGACATAACCCTGCAGGAGGAGCGTCCTTCCCACGAGGCAACCCTCGGGCAAGGGCCTTCACCTCCCTTCAGCCTGCTTGTCCTCCTCCTCGCACGCCCTCTTTTTTGGCCTGGAGGCACAAACTCTGAGGAGATGTTCTGTTTACCCAGAGCATCATTTGCTCCGACTGTTCCCAGGGAGAAATTCCCTTCACTCAGGATGCCTGGCTCTGAAACACCTCGCTGTGAGCTCCTGCTCTGGGGCCATGTGCTTTGGCCAGCTCTTGCACCTGGGAGGGAGCACGGACAGACCTTTATTTCACATGGAATCCGTGCTCTTTATAACACTTGCCTACACCAAAGGCATGCAGAATTCCAGGCACATGCCAGCTGGGATTCCTGGAGCCTGCCTGCACTGGGAGCTTCTTTAAAAATATAGCAGCTCCTCATCTAGTCTGCTCCCAAAATGAATTCTCTCTACTGGCACCAGTGAAGCTAAATACAACTTATAAAATATTGAGCAGATCTTCATATGGAATGCAACTAAAAAAAAGTGACACTTTAATTATTATCTTTATGCTCCAGAAATACCCCATCAATATGAGGAGCAGATAATTCACAGCCACTGTTCCAAGCACTCTGCAGCATCAGGAGCTGCTGGTGGCTCATCCATACTGGGCACACAAACATCAGTGTATCCGTGCACGCAGCCTGTAGTTATTTATCAATTGTTTATGCAGCACTTAGTTATGAATGTATTTAATTTATAAACATTTATACCACAGAGCACAGGATGATAAAGTCAGAAGAAAAATATCGACTCATGGAGCACGACACCCCTGCCTTGTTGAGCCAAGAGCTCTGTCCTTCATCCAGGTGCCCTGACCTGGACCTTCCTGCCAGCAATCCCAAAGACTTCAGACTTGGGAAGAGCAGTTTTCAGCAAATCTCTTCCATGTGACGTTTTCCACAGCAGTCCTGAGCATACCAGCCCCGCCAGCCTCTCGAGCTCAGCTTACCCAGTGCTCTGCCTGTAACTGATCCTGGGGCACTCTGTGAGATCCTGCAGCTGCCTACGTGTTAGCAAACTACACAACTTCCAAACTATTTTTGTGTCTTCAAAATAAGCTGTTCTATGTGAAAAACTGCAAACCCTTCAGTCAATCACACAATAAATAAATAAATAAATGTCTCTGCATAAAGAGCTCATTTCCCCATTGCTACAGCATTGACAGCTGCCTAAACCCAAAGTCCATCACTTTTGAAGGAACACATTTATCAGGAGGGTACTTTACCCCAGATTTCTTTTCCTGACCCCTCTTAAGAGTGTTTTCCCAGAAGAGTTTTATTTAAACTCTATTTTTTTGTTTAAACACATATACTTTTATGTTCTCTCAATGAGCTGGAACTTGACAGCACAGACCAAGCCATGGACGAGCCAACTTCTGTCATGTATCCTTATCTTTCCTGAAGACTAAATATGCATTTTAAATAGCATCTTGATTTAAAATCAACATTTCTAATAATTTTGATCTCTTTTTCATCCTCTTAAATAGACTAGACCCAAACCACCCGTTGGTTTGAGTCTGAGCTTTCTGCCCCCAACGTTCTAAAATTATTTGAGTTATTTCTTCTCTGCTAGCAGCTCTGCCAGCTCAGTGTTTGTTCTTCACTTTCAAGGGTATTTTATTTATTTTCTTCACTTTCAGCTATTGAAAATGGCAAGAACAAATTTATATAATGAGACTTAATAACAGTTTCTCCTATAAAGTTCCCTATTTATCTCCTATTGTAGTGGTTTAGAAAGCACAAAAATGATAGAAAAATACAGGTGTAGTGATAAATCTCTGGGACTGATAGTGAATAATTTAAAACAGTCTTTATCCATGGGGTGATGCTTGGAACCCTCCTACTCTGTGTGAACCTTTCGCAGTCACTTTGACTCCTCCTTCTGTAACACTCACAGTAGTATCCTACTCACAGGATTTGTCTCCACACAGACAAATAAAACCCTGTTTATTCCAAATCTCTTCCATCTCTTGGCCTGAATCACTTACCCAAAAGCTATCACCTTTCTCTCAATGTTTGTGATGTCCTGGACCATTCTGGATAAGCTGCTAGGGGCACAACATGGCACATGCTGCCAGCATACTGCAGAACAGCTCGTGTACCCCACAGGAGAAGGGTTTCAAAGCTACCAGCTAAGGTTCTTCTGCGGGTATTTCCCTCATAAACACTACTTAAGCAAATCAGAGACCCTAACCAGCAGGACTGACAGTTTTAAGACCTGCCCTTAACCCTGCCAACACTGTGACCAGCACCAGAATCCCCCAGCCACACACACTGGGGTACTGCCAGGGCTCCAGCATCGCCAGACTCACCCTCCAGGCTCCTGGGGAAGCAGCTACACACCCAGTTTGTGTTCTGTACAGCACCAGGTACACCCCACACCAACAAACGCCATGTCAGCATTTTGTTCTTAATTATTTATCCATTTTTGATGGTGGTAAGAAATGACTATCACAAGTGCTGCCTTTGCTCTGAAGACCCCGGTGCAGAGAAGACGGAGCCCACCATTTATTCCCCCGGTTTTTTATTTACAGACTCATCCACGGGCAGGTCAGAGTTCGGTGGAGGCCTGGCTTTATCCCCTTTTCCCTCCAGCACTAATTAGCAATGCAATCCCACAAAGAGTGAAGTTGCCCGAAACCTCCCCTCACTCACAATGATTTATGTTCAATTTGTACAAATGGAGAAAATGAGATTTCAAATTTCAATGCCATTTCTGCAATGAGGTGATTAAAAGAGAGAGAGGTATTGCGTTCTACTGTATAGAATATTGATCCCAGTGCTATTTTCCTTAGCAATAACCATTAGCTCAGTATTATTTGCAAACCTCTAATGTGAACCTGGAGATGTAATTTACATTTGTGCTTTACTTATTTGCTTTAACAAAACAACACAAAAGCTTTGGGTCTTTCAATCTATCCTTATTGTCAATAAAATTAGCAGTTCATAAAAAAATTAATGTATATGCAGAACTATCACTTCCTTGTAAACTGCACCGAGACTGTAAACGTTGCCCAGAACAAAAGGGAGATAAACTATTAAAAGGCTCTGGCCATTAACAAATTGAATCCCAACCCAATTAAGAGGAGCTCTCTTTTGTCCCCTTCCTTAATTTCTGGGCCCCTGGGAGCCCAGGAAAGTTTTGGAAGTGTGGGGAGGTGTCCCCAAGGAGCGGGGTGTTGACAGGGTGTGTGTGACGGGGACGTTTCGCGGTCGGGCGCGCTGCCGGAGCTGCCCCGGGCACACGCGCGGCCGGGCA
>VZTF01005451.1:796237-821577 GCA_013397755.1 Cnemophilus loriae | reverse complement strand
TGTGTTTCTACGCTAACACCCTGAGTTGGAAGGAACTCGCTGGGATCATCAAAGCCCAACTCCTGGCCCTGTACAGGACACCAAGAGTCACACCAGGTGCCTGAGAGCATTGTCCAAACACTTCCTGAACCCCCGTCAGGCTTGGTGCTATGACTACTTCCTGGGAGAGCCTGTTCCAGTGCCCAGCCACCCCCTGGGTGAGGAACCTTTTCCTTATATCCAACCTAAACCTTCCCAGACACAGCTTCAGGCTGTTCCCTTGAGCCCTGTCACTGGTCACCAGAGAGAACAGTTCAGTGCCTGCCCCCCCTGCTTCCCCTTCTGAGGTAGTTGTAGACAAATCTTGGTTTAAAATATGAATTGGGAGCTTGGGACCATGTTGTATTTATAGTAAAGTCTAACCACATTTTATTCAAAGAATAGCAAGGTAATTTGAAGGAAGATTTCTACCTAGTGCTGCTGTCGTTTGTACTGCACTGAAGACAACCCCATATACATTCTAGAACACAGCAGCTGGTTTACAGAAGTGAAACACATGAAAACAGAATTAAATGGAAAGTACACTAGTCACTCTGGAAAACTCAAGCACTTCCCAGGCAACAGCATCAACAGCTACTGCTGCACTTCCTAGGTGCCAGCAGTTACCCGTATGGAAAGCACCTCAAATTTGCTTATTTGCATTTAACTGTAGCTTTCTTTACACTTAGTAACATTTTGAAAGCTTCTTAGCCAGGAGGATGACTCTACTGGAACAAAAAAAAAAACCCTTTTTTTAATATACAAACTGACAAGATTGCACAATCAATTAAAAATAGTTTTGAACATTTAATAATAACTCATCCTAGAAATCCAACTTTTGGTCGTGAGGTCCCCAAACTCTCTTCTTCATCCAAAATCTTCTGAAGGGCTATGTGAAGTGACTTGCCTACTCTTTGTCCTGCCTGCAAAGCAAAGAAAGCAAAACAAAGCTGAGACATATACTTATTTACAAGAAGACAACTCTGACGGAACACTTCCTTTTGACAAATATTTTCCCTTTGATGATTCATATACACCAGCTGGTATCATAAAATATGCTTTTAATTTAGAAAAATAACGGTGGCGAAAGTTTCATTTTAACTTGATTAAGTTTTGGAAAAATGTACACACAAAGGCAGTGCTCTCATTCATCAGAGAAGCATTCCACAATCATTAATACCAGATGTGTGTGCCACTGGATCACAGAGGAATACAAATTAAATTCACATCAGGCACAAGCACACATTCAAATTAGCCAGCACACCGAGCAAGAAGCAATATTCTAGCTGCCAGAGGACAAGAGACACCCGACCAGCAAAGCAGCCTACTAATAGGAAGTTCAGTAGACTCTTCTGAATGTGCTCAGAATCAGCAGAGCAAATTTAGACCAGCTGAACACCCTGTCCTGTGGTCAGAGAAGCCCAAAATGCACACTGGCTGCACCACCAAATCACTCTGTGGGCAGATCCTTCATATAATGTGCAATTCTGTCCTGTCCAAGGACCTTAAAGGAGTTAACAGAATGTTTTCCTTGCAGAAATAAACTCCAGCAGTGAAAACCCACCAGGATTAGCTCCAGCACTGACCTCTACTCTTCCCACACGCCTAGCTGTACTGTGGAAGCTACAGGGCAGGGAAACATTGGGCAATGGTGAAATAAAGATCTTAAGGCAGTGGTGCCCATTGGAGCTTTCCCAGGGTCTCTCTAAATGACCTGAAATACTGACTGCAAACAGAGATGAAGAGCCCACCCATCCCTAAAGAGCCAAAGGCAGGTTATATTAAAATGAGTTTATTGGCTCCTGATCTATGCAGCGAAGCCTAGGCCTGCCATACAGCTGACACAAAACTCTGTTTCACCTCTTGGTGACAGTTAGTGAAACCACGCACAAACCTGGATGCACAAACCCGAAAGTAAGCTACGTTTTTAATTGAAGAGCCAGGCGACAGAATATGGCCCATGGTACCAAAGGAAATCTGGGAAGAGCTTTAATGCAGCAGGGTAGCTGCCAATCCTAGACACCATGAGTCACGCTAAATAAATGGGGGCACACAAGAACTGTTGCAGCTCTGCACTGAGACCAAGATCACTGCAGCAGTCCAGAGTCACGAGGGGTGATACACTTTCTTTCCCTCAAATGTAGGACAACATTACCCACCCCAGGTCAAAGTGAGAGAAAACTGTACAGAACTTTGGTATTGACCCAACACTCTTGCCATCTTTTTCCTGCTTGCCTCTCTAGTGGATCGGATCATAAACTCAGTAAAAAAAAAAGCCTAATGCTGGCAGCTTCCCAAAACTTTCCTATGAAACTCCCTTCCTAAGAGATATGTCCTAGAATGTCTGTTCTCTACCAGTCAGGAAAAACTGAACATCCTCTGACCTGCAGCCAAATCATTCGGGAATAGAGGTGTCAGACATAGGTTACTCAGCTCCTCCACTGGGCATTCCCAGGCCTTTTTGTTCTTTTTGATATCCTGATCAGGATGCTGAGTTTAAGGCAGGACCAAACAGATAATCTCTGACCTTTCAGAAAACATCTTGGGTTTTTTGTGATCAACTTTACCTCTCACTCCTGCAGAGGAATTAGAGATAACACCTCTCTACCCAGGTAAGGGGGATAAAAGGCATGTCTGAACGCAAATAAAAAGCCCACTGGTACCAGTGGGATTAGCAGTCTGGATTGACATCATGACGCAGTCAAGTGCCATATACTCAGCCGTAATTCCCACTTGAGACCAACTGTTGTCAAACTTGGCTCCAACTTCAGCATTCCTCACTAGAACCATGCAGAAATTAGCCTTGTGTCCCTAAGAAACAGAGCCATCTTGAAGTATCTAATTTTCATTCTGACTTTCAAGTTCAAAACCCATTTCTGTCTCATGCTCAAGGCCAAAGTCAGGCATGAGAATTTACACTGGAGAACAGATTTAAGAAGAGCCTGAAGAAGGGTTTAAAATGGAATTCTTAGATGGATGTGGACAATATCCAGATACTAGTATTTTTATGAAGTAAGGACAGATTGTAAACTCAATAAAGAAGCAAAGAAAAACAACAGTAAAATGCGAACAGTAAGCTTATCATAAAACAAATGAGTTGTGCTAGAACACCATGCACCAGCAAGTCAAAACACCATCTCTACTCTTACAGGGACTTTACCATGTTAGAAGTTTTGCTCTTTCAGTCTTTAAAAGAAACAATAAAAGAGAGAACATGTTCTTTGAAAATACTCTCAAAGTTTATCAACTTAAGCTTTACTGCCTTACAGCTGTGAAGTACTTGCCTGAAAACAAGTGTGAGTACCATACATTTCAGGCAATGTAGAAGTTTTAGACAGTGTCCATTCACATTAGAATCTGTTTCAAAGAAACTGCCTGTGACCTTCACAAAGTCCCTTGTGCACCAAATCAAAGCACCAAGGTCTCTGCTCTAAAAGCCCTTACTGCAGCTTTCTATACACCCAAGCTCCAGTTCGTCCAGTATCATCCAAGACAGTCAACTGCTCAACACTCCTTACCTCCATCATTTCAAAAATACTCTCAGGATCCAGGCTACCTTTCCCCACTTTCTTCATAGAAGTGATGGCACCTTTACTGGTCACAGAAATAAGCAGGCTTGCCAAAGAACAGGCTTCTTCCTGAAGGGTAGCATCCACCACATGCCTATATCCAATCTGCAAGTTAATGACAAAACAATGTATTAGTTTGCAGTTCTCAAAGCTCCCCCATTGACAAATCAAACTGTGAGTGGTGGCATTGTTACTTATCTACAGCCTCCCATCCTAAAATCATGTGGCCTTTGGAAATAGTCAGAGACTGACTTGATACCACAGGATTTAAACAGCCTCTGACCCCAAATTATGGGTACATAAACAAAAGAAGTGAGATAAGTATGTCACTATTTCATACTCTTTTCCTCTCCACCATCCTTTCATCTGTATGAAACTCCACATTCACTTTTTCCTGCAACTCTAAGTATAGACTTTGCTCCCCTCTACACGAAAATTACACATCCCAAGACTCAGGTGAGCCCTCATTTCAGCAATGGCCCCTCTACTATTTATGCAATTTGCTTAAAAGAAATGCCAAGCAAACTTTCAGGTACCTAAGCAAATCACTAACACTTGCAATGGAAAATGCAGCACCCATAAAATCAACTGTGGTAGCTGTGTGCTATATATGGAAGACAAAAACCTGTTTGAAAGAAAAGGGACGGTACTGCACCCATGCAAATGGAGTTCTGTCCTCAGCAACAAACACTCAGCATGTAACTCCAGGCAGATCACACAACCTCCACTCCCGAACATAGTCACCTCTTGTTTTAATATACTGACATATCTGCTGCTCTGGATGTTAAGCAAGGAGCAGATGAAAAATAATAAACAACTCCTCTGCATGTAAGCAGATGCATTTTAAAAGTGCATCAAGTAGAAACCTACAAGTCAGAGGTGCAACAAACCCCCTTATTCAGTAAAAATTCTTCTTAATTGGGAGGCCAAAGACAAACAAATATATGCATAGTGGACACTGACCATTTCTGTAACAGTAATTTTATCTCTAGGGAAAAAAATAAATGGCAGGTGAAATTAACAGAAACTGGAGTCTCTAGGCAGAAGGTCAGAAATTTGTCAGGCTTACTTTGCTTAGTGTGACAATACAGGGCACCTCATCTACATTGAGTCGAATACAATCGTAAGGGTCATCAGACAGCTCAATCTCTTTGGTGCCTTCTTCATCCTCCAGAACACGCACTTTGGGTATTCTGTGGAAACAAAAGGTGCAGAGTCATTGCCAGAACACATAACAAATACAGCTGTTACACAGTCACAACTCCAGGAAGTCCCCGTTCTTCTAAATGAGGCAAAATGTTTAGAAGAACAGTACAGAATGTGATCAAAGTATTAACAACTCACTCCCTAAGACTACAAAGAAAACATTGTAAGTGGGAAGATATTTAGGATATGATCAGCATATTTATGTCATTCAAACAGTTAGAATTTGAGCTGGTTTTTACACTTTTACACGGGGAGAAATTCGTTTGGAACTTGCACAAATCAGTTCTGAACAATTCTTTGCATGTACAGGAATGTCATGGATGTACAGGAGACAAATTATCAAGACTGGATCCTTTTGTTCTGTGGTTCCCAACCTTGCAGACAACAGTAAAGTTGTCAGCATTACATCAGTTGCATTGCTTGGCAAAGGTATGACATCAGTAGCAAATACAAGTAGTAAAGCTGTTCAGGAAAGAATAACACCAACTAAGGAGAGCTGGGGTAAAGCAAAAACATGACATTAGTAAAATCCTTTCTCTAGCAAGATGAGAAGATTGGCAAGATACTCTACTGTTCTAAGGACAGATATACAAGGGATATATAACATATCAGGACAAAGCAGTGATGAAAACCCAGGCAGAAATCCAAGAAATGCTTTCTTCTCAGTTGTGAATGATGAGCTCTCTCACAAATGAGCTAGACAGGCTCCTTATCAGTTGTCCATACATTTTATTTGTGATAGCCATCTAATGAAAGTTTTACAGGATGATTTAAGGCAGCATAATGAATAAAGTAATTTAAAACAATTTAGTAGAAAGTGGTATCTCAAGCTGCCAAGAATGTCAGCATCTTATACACCCTCATTTATCCAGGTGCCTGCTAGGATGGAATACTGACTGAGAGACTTGGAATTACTGTCCAGTAAAACACACACACAGCTCACCCACACTACTCTCTCTTTCACACATTTGCCCTTGAAAACAAAATATTTCAAGATGTCCCAAGACAGCTAACTTCAGCAACCGCAATCTGGTTTTATGTTAGTACTTTTACAGTAGCATTGTGTTTTATAACTAGACTCTGGAGGTTACATTCTTTTATGCCCTCTGTAACAAATCCCTTCTTTTAGATGAGGAGGGGATAGGGACTGACTTAATGAACATCTCCCCCCACTAACACAAAGTGATTTTTATTTATCCTTGGAAGAGTATTTTAGTTATTTGGCTAAAAGTTCTAGTGGCAAGTACTTCAAAACAGCTAACCCAACTCCAGTGACAACAAATTCCCTACAAGCCCACTGGCCTGAGCCAGCTGAAAAATAAGACTTTAAGTAAGCAGAACAACTGTGATGTGCACTTTTTCCTGAAATGAAACTCCAAATGTTTTCCAACTCATTAGAAATGCATCAAAGCCTATTTTCAAGTTAAAATATTCCATTAGAAGTTGACGGAATAAAGTCACAAGGTGACTAACCCTCATGCTACACAGGACAATGGACAACACTGGGCAACAGCCTAGTCAAGCAAGAGGGGTACGTGCCAGAGCAGTGTTTAAAAAACAAAGCACTTTAAGAAAATCTGTCAGGTTAAGCAATTTTTAACTCCAACCTAAAATAGCTTTGAAACCAGAGCAGTGTTTGGTCTGCAAGAAAAAGTTGCCAGAATTAATATCTGAAAAATGCCTGTAAGGAGCTTTTTTGGCCAAGAACAGATGAGAGAGGTGTAAATTAGAACTACTGCAAAGGCAAAAAGATCAGACACAAGCATAAAAAGGGGGTATATGGACACGAAAACCATGCAAAGCGAATACAGCACAAAGCTTTTCCAGAACACTGTAGATTTCCTCTCCTAGCTTGTGAAGATTTATCAAGAAATAGCTGTACGTGTTTACTTCGCAACTTTTATTTTTCTATTTTGATTCCTGCAACTAATCAGGGCAGAGATCTGTACAGCAAGACTCAGTCATGTAACAAACAGTGCTCTTTTCTGTGTGTGCAGTCCAGATTTCACAAATGCAAAACCAGTCCCACCCTTGCAAGCAGGCATCAGTTCTGCCTCTACCATGCTGTGCAGCAAAAACTTTGGTATCTGCAAGGCTGTTGTGTTATAAACTTTGTCATTTTTGTAACTTGCCTATTTTCTGCAGCCTCAGTTGCAAGTAGGCACATTCCACAGGACCAAGTTTAATGTCCTGACACAGCAGCTAACTGCACATTTTGAAATATCTACTTCCATCATAAATAAATCCATCCTTAAACATCTGGGAGACATGGGTAAGAAGAAAGTCTAGCATCTGCTATCTCGTGCACATGATCTTGATTGTAGATTTTAGAACTTGATGAACAATACAAAACCGTGAGGAGTTAAGGTTCCCCCTAAACCAGTCCTATTGTCATTGTTCCATGCCTCAAGGGGAGAGAACAAGTCAGGTCAGGCATTCAAAGGATTTAAATCCCGTAAGTCTTGCACAAAATTCCTTAAATCATGATGTTGGATTTACTTAGCTCTAAAGCAAAATGTGTCCACAGATATTACAAAAATGCTTAGAGCAAGATTTTAAATTGAAGCTGAAGTTTTCAAATGCCTATCTGAATATCTAAAATTTTGTAGCTTCAAAGAAACAACAGCAACTTGAGCTTCCTGCTCCTTATTCCAAGGCTGTAGTCAAGGCTGGCAAAGATCTGAAAACACTTTGAACAAAAAACAGGTTGTAAACAAAGTAGGAAAAACAAGTAAGAGTCAAAGAGGGACACATGTTGAACACAGTTCAGAACACTTAATCTGAAGCAATCTTCAAACTGACGTCTTGTTTGGAGAATAATATTTTATGGAGAACAGGCAGCTACTCTTAAACAACCTTGTGTCAATACAAAGAAAACCCAGTAGCTACCAAGGGAAAGGGAGAGGAATACTGAATGAGGACAACAGGTTTTCACTTTGAATTTCACCTCTTGACTTTCTGAGCTTGTATGAGATGAGCTGTACTAGCACTCCCTGCTCAAATCAATAAGATAGGGTTTTCAAAGGTAAAAAATCAACAGGCTGTGTCATACCGTACCACATTTCAAAATGATACCCAACTTCAACAAGACTCGCAATGTTTGCCCACAGTTTAAAGATTATATAAAGGACACAGTTGTCAGAAGACTAAAAATAAACAGGAAACATTAAAAAAATTACACCCTCCATCATGTTGTCCATGTTCCCAGAGCAACAGATTTTCTTTTATTCACTTATTTAATTCATTACTTTTTATATGATCTTCTCTTTTTATTCTGGTTTAAATAAGAAAAAAGACCTAGTTATCTTATAAATAAAGTATGAGCCTTGGATCTGCAAAACAACTCACATGGTAGTAACTGTTTTAAGTATATGACTTCTGCATCCTGGCAACTCACACACAGAAACACAGGCATTTCTTCTTTTTAGTGTACTGCCAACTCCTTTGTGAGCCATTTCATTTCTAAAAGTATTTCTTAATGTTATAAAAACAATCTACTGTTAAAAGTTACTGCTGAGAACTTGATTAACATGAGAAATTTCTCAGCAGCACATACAACTTCTAGTCTCAGATGGATTCTCCCCGTATCCTTTTTAAAGTGTTTATAACCTGATATACTGCCTGTCTTCAAAAGCATATTTTCCTCTTTTTGTGCGTACTTTTCCAGATCTACTACTGTGCCTTGATTCCTTGATAAATAAGCCAGAACTACACTAGTGACTTTAGCAGATCTCTAATTTAACGCTGAAGAACAATTTGAGATCCATTTTTAAAACATCTGTGCTTGTAGGAGTCTAGGTTTTGCACCTCTACCAGCTATTTTTGCCATGTAAGTTTTCTAGCAAAACTGTTCACTAGGTTGTTTTTCTCAAGGGTGCTACAAAACTCTGTACTTCCTTTCACCTATGGATAAAAACGATAAAAACAATAGAAAAAATAGTAGTGAATCTTATTAAAAACACCCAGAGAAGACTTGCATCATTAATTCCACTAGATATTATTTTTCCATTCTTTGAATTAAAATGCACGGGGCAAAGTTCTTTTAAAGACACATTGCTTCCCCCTCCCCACAATCTCTCACTACCACTTTTTTCTTCTTGGCTTTAAAAAGAAATCAAGGCTGATAGTTAATGAGAATGAAATCAAAAGTGGGAAATCAGGGCTAGTTACAAATCAGTAGTCACACTGACAGAGGGCTTCTTATTCAGGAGCATCACGTATCAGTAAATACTTCTTATTTCAAACCCACAAGGCATCACCACCAAGGCCTCCAACTACTTGTAACAAAACCATATGGTCAACACTATTTTTTCCGGATCTGGCTACAACAAAAGTTATATTGTGAGCGTGATTGTGCATAACATGCAGTATGACACCTGATCATTGGAAACTGAATTAAAATAACTTTAGTTCATGTTACTTGCACGCAAATGACTGCCTTGTATCTGAATGCAAGCTGTCTTGGGTACTTCTCATTTAAATAATTAAGCATTAAAAATGCTTTGCTCACAGAGAGTACTTCTACTTCCCATGCCACTTCCACCCACATGAAATGAGATCTGTGCTTTACCTTGTGTTAAAGAGAGCTGCCTTCACTGCGATAGAGATTGCATCAAAGATGTTCCCACCGCATTCCAATAACTGGGGAGGAAAAGAAGAATCTCTTTAAAAGAAAATCAGGCTAGTGCCTTTAAGTGAAGCCTTTATTTTATTTAAACCTACTTGAAAAGGAAGAAAATTAATTACCAGAACAGGTTTTTAAAAAACAAAGTTGTCTTTAAAGCCTATCTATGAAAAGAAACAGATAGGAAATTAAGATTTCAGCTAACCGTATTATACATGCAAAATAGAAGTTAATGCACTTCATAATAAAATTAATGATAGAATTTAATAATAGAAGCTGAAATGAACCAACCACTGTTCTTAATCTTCTTATGCTAAGGTTCTGAACTAGACTATGACCAGAATACTCTTTATAAACTCATCACATTAATTCTTTAGTCTTAAATCAAGCCAATCAATTTTCTGTATTTCATTTCAAAGAGGAGCCTTTTTTTAAATATCAGCAGGACAAAACCAACTGGGAGAATTGCTTTCACAGAAGAAACACACACTGTCACCAAGAACATGGTATGGAAAGCTAGTTATATAAGGTATTGTTATGAAGGCACATCATTTATTCTCTTTATGGGAAAGAGTAATCATCAGGTTTGTCTCGTAGCTGATAGTGATCTAAGGTAACCTTGATGTCAAAGCCTATTTCAAATGAGCGTTATCAACAAGTGAAGTGTGTGGAGTAAGCCTAGCTCAGCTTCTTCCCCTGAAGATCAGGAAAACAACAGTCAAAGTGAAAAGCAGCACTGCATACAAGGTAAAAAGGGAGGGCTCCCAAAACCACTGATACTTTCTGCAGGCTGCCAGACAACTCAGAGATGTGTCTGTCCATAGCCTACTGTCAGTTCTCTGACAAGCTCGGCTCTCAGCTGCCAGCACTATTTCCTGAGAACACACATACAGAGCAAGCATTTGGAACTACTTCAGCAAGAACATGCGGATGCTTCTCCGTGACATCACTCTATGCTGTAGGATGAGAGCAAAACAAGTTTTGCAATCCTGATTGCACTGATTGTTCTTCAAAATCTAAAAATGAGATAAACTCCTGCACAGGGAGCAAATCATAAAAAAGATATTCTGTAAAGACAGTTTCTTTTTATGAAGACAGACTGAGTAGTGTAAAAAGAATGACAAAAAGTTGGGACAGAAAGCTAAATACAAAGGTGATCGGATTATTTCTTTGCAAACAGCTGCTGGATACAGAGAGGTTAACTTGCCCCTTTCAGTTGTTATTGGATTTTACTCGGTAACACAATAAGCCCCACAATATCTTTGTTATTAAAACACAATAATGGGATGTGTCTGCACTGTTGCTAGGCTTGCGTTCAGGCTGCTGTTCTAAAGCCTTATCTGTACTACAGTGGCTCCTAGAGGCAAGGAACACCGCCTGCACAGAGCATGGTGCAACAATTCCTCCACAAAGATATGAACACTTTTCTCAGCTGAACCACCTTGTACTGACATCCCCTCCATTTATTTATTTATTTATTTATTTATTTTTAGGACTAAGAAAGTCTGCACAACTGTGGGTCACGGGAAGCAGAGGAGTCTTCTCTGCTTTTAATTTACTGATATACATGAGAAAAAGTTATTGGGAAGAAGAGATAAAACATTGTAGACCTCACCTTAGTCAGAGAAGCTTTTCCTCCAAAAGTAGAGATTCCTAAATTCTATTTTTATCAGACTGGGAGGGAGAACAGAAGACATGAGGAAATCCTGGAAGGTGCTCAGCAGTGAAATGCAAAAATTTCAAGAGAACCAAACGGACCCTGTCCTCCTGACACACAATCTACTGTGACTGGGAAGGGAATGATAGAAGATTGCACACTTTGATTCTCCTTGCTTAGCACAGCAGGCTGCTGGGGCAAATTATATGGAGAAGGCTGTACATATATATCAAAACCCACTCAAAAATGCCTAAAAGCTTATTTCTGACATCAATGGCTTGCTTAGAAAAGGAAAGAAATTGAGGGAAACACAGAAGGGGTGAAAACAGGCTTTTGGGGTCTCCACGTTGATAAGCTACTATTTGGAAGTGGAATTATTAATTTCTTAATAATTTCCATTATTAAGAAAGAATGCATATACTTTCAAAGGTCAAGGAATATATTCTTAACCTTTGACACATGTATCTCAATTTGTCCATATGTCTGCATCTTTGTGGTGTGCATGGCTGAAGTTACTTTTTTTCCAGTCTGAATCCCAAGCACATCCCAAGTACACTGACTAGTAGAAAATATTTGAGAGATGTTTTTAATCGATAAAGCTGCATGACTCCACAAAACATACGATTTTCTCTTTTAAGGCTGCATGTGTCAAATTTTGTTCACACACAGGAGCTGAATATAGATATTTCAATCAAAGTGCACATGGCTAAATTGCACAGCAATGGAGTAGGTTCATAACATTCTTTCTGGATCTTTGTCTTTTGGAATGAGAGACTTCCAGACAAGTACCTTTACACCTAACTGCAAGGTACCAGTATTTTCAGCCTTACGACAGATTTAAGGCTTATTTTCCCTCCAATTTAACTGTGCAACACAAACATCAATGTAAACAATTTCCAGGAATTCTGAAGGAAAATATCACCCAAAGGACTCTCTGTGAGTGTTGTTCTTATACTCAGAATCTGTCTCTCTCGAACGATGAATAATATGAGTTGCTCCTTATATTAGCCCAAGTGTCATCCTTCCACCACACCCTATTAAAAGTAGAATTCTATAGGAATGATTCAGTAACAGCAGCTTCAGGAAAATCTGTAGGTGTCAAGCACCTACATTAAGTATATACTATCACATGTAATATACAAGTCTACTGTTTAGAAAAGGAAATATTACAAATATGTCAAAAAAGTGAAAACACAGAGGCCTGAGGTGGAAAAAAAAAGGTGGGGGTGGAACAGAGTAAGAGAGTTATGTTAACAGTATCTTGTTGCAACTGTACCAACAGCACTTCAATGGCTCACACACAAAATCCCTGCAGAATATAACATTAAGAAGACTCATCAAGTTTAGAGTCATAATTATGAATCTGCAACAGATTCTTTATTGGCACTGTAAAAAGCGCTAAATGTAAAATTCCTCACATAACATAGGTCCTGATGTTCATAATTCTGATAAATCTAGTAGCATGAAAACACTGAGGCTGTTTTTCTCTGTAACTGTGGATGATCAACAAATCTGTCCAGGAAGAATCAGATAATGACCAGCTATATCTCAAATAAAAGGTATACAGAACAGTCTATATATATATATATATGTACACAGAAGCAGACAGCTTTATGAAAGTCTTTGTTTATGCAGTGCCTATGCAATGTTAAGCAGCATGTTGCTTAAATAAGCACAGCATTTAATATTCTGTACCTCTGCTTGTAATTACCTGGTAACTAAAGGCCTCAGTGTGATTTCTCAGAACTAACACTTCATTCTGCATTAAACCACGCCAAGCTGCAATGAGCCAGTGACTCGGGCTATTAAAGCACTCCGCAGAGGTACATATTCCATCATTCTGTAGCTGGACTGCCATGGCATGTACTGGATCTACCATAATTAGGCTAATGCTACTGCTTTTTAAACACCTAGAGAACTAATTTTCACATTTATTTAGGTTTTAGTCTAAATGTCCCTGTTTTGTTCGACAAAACCCTGTATCTAATTTTCTGGCCATACAGCTTAACGTTTTGCACATTATTTCACAGACACTAATGGACTGCTGTAAGATCCCTTAACATATTTTCATTTCCACATTTAACAAGCAGAAACTCAACTTTGGACCAATAAGAATTGGAGATAACTTTCAGGAGAGTCTGACTTGCAGACTTCCATTAAAATTCCCATGACAGAGTGCTTTAAATGCAGTGTATTTCGGAAATTGAGCTGCTGCATGAGTAAGATTTGTACGCATAAAATTCAGTTTCCATTATTGTCATGGGAACAAATATTCAGTTTATCTTCTATGTTCAATACATGTATACAACTTTCATCAAAAAGCACCTAGGCTAAACCTAGCTTTTGCCAGAAAAGTTTCTATTTCACTTTACTGAATTAGTACTGGTAAGAGTGCAAATAAGCAGACAGGATGGACAGTTCTGTTAGGGCTAACGTACACCCATGATAACTTACATTCATTAGAAGAATATATTAGCTGTTACATCTAGCTTGGACGAGAAGTTTACCCTTCTTTAGTGGTAATTTCCTGGTCAGTATAAGATCACTGATTTTTATCTGAGACAGATTTGGAGTATTCGATGTTTTATTAGTTCTGCAACGGAACAGCACCATCAAGAAGAGTAGAAAAAGAGCAAGCTGAAATTAGTGATTAACTACTATAAGTAGATTCACAAGAAAATGGCCATCCATGCTATGATACATTATAACATACTAAGAGAAGCTTTTTTTAATAAGAAAATACACAAGGTTATGCTAAGTCAGTCTCTGACTCAGAGAAATTTATTTGAATCTTAGTTTGCATTTCTGTACTTACCAATACATCTACATAGAGAACCCAGCAGTGCTCTTTGGGATTAATACAAAGGGATTTCAAGTCTACACTGTTCTCACAGCTGAATACTCTGTACAGAGTATTTGCTATATCTGTGCCAAGTTCTTCTCCTCCCCGGCCTTCCAGCTCAGGAGAATTTGAAGAACTAGAAAAAGAAAGAAAAGAATACTTTCACTTCTGAAGCAGCAAATACCCAAAGAACATTTCTTAAATATAAAGCATTAAAAGTATCTAAGGATTTATTTGTACAAGAATAAGCATCCTATCTGAAAAAGAATTATTTCCATTTTGCATAAGATAAGGTTTTGATGCAGATAATATACTGGCATTTTGTTACAAATACTAATACTAACTAAATCTCACTACTATCTTCAGTTCCCAAGTTATAATTAAAGTAAAATTTGGTGAATTCTCTCAGAGATTATTCCTTAAGCACTGTCACCTTCTATCACCTCAACTTTTTAAAAAAACAAGTGAGACATCTGTACTAAGTTCACAACAGCTAACGGGACAGCCTAGTAAGAGCTGAATGTTAAATTATTAAGAGAGTGGCTAAGAAGACAAAGATATGATGATACGACAAGTAGAATACTAATTTCAGGTAAGTAACATGACTGCCTGACCTTAATGGGTAATTTCTTGACTTAGTGTATTGTCTGCTTTCAAGCCCCTTAAAGAAAGCAGCTTATGGAGAACAGCAACTATTTTCCTGAAGGGATCTAACAAAGTGTGTGGTCTTTACTTTCCTGATTCCAACATAACAAACTTTATTTATGGGCAGTCATGCAAGAAAATCCTTGGGTCCTGGTACATAGCTTAGAACAAACTTCTAACAGTAAANTAACAAACTTTATTTATGGGCAGTCATGCAAGAAAATCCTTGGGTCCTGGTACATAGCTTAGAACAAACTTCTAACAGTAAAAGAAAACAGGCCTATAAAAAAAAACCAAACAAACAACCCAAACAAAAGCCAAACCAAACCAACCAAACAAAAAAACCTCCAAACCAAACAAAAAATGCCTCATCTCCAAAGAACAATAAAATAGAGCAGAAATGTCTAGAGATGCATATACGGCAAAATAATGAGCAAAGATTCCAAACCCAACCTCTGGGCAAGAATATTCTCAAGCAGTGGACCTGTAGCAGCACTGCAAGTCTTGTTTTAAAATGAACCTGTCAGACCTCCACCAAATTAATTTCTCATTGCAGAACAAATCAAAGGAAGTGGTTCCATAGAAGTAGTTTTGGTCTCTTAGAAATCTGTAATAGCCAAGCCCCGTATTCTCCTTGCAGGGCACCTCACAGAGCCCATTTCTCATGTATGTTCTGTGTCTCTATGATGATACAAAACCTTAGCACACCAGGAATACAAAAATACAGCGGAAAACTAAGTCTTGGAATATAACCCCTTCGCCTTTAAAAAAAACCCCAAATAACTAAAGATTCACACTATCAAGGCGTGACTTACACCATCAAGTGAGCTGTACCAACAATACTGCAGTACCTCTAAGCTTACATGTAATTATCTACTATTATCCTTACCTCACAGTAATTCTCCCAACTTGTTGTTTTGCAGAGCTGATGAAAACTCAGAATGCCAGGAAGAACTACTGGATTTTATAGAAGTTATTTGCTGCTACTATAAACAGACAGCACTATACACACTTAAAAATACAAAAAAACATTACTGCCAATTAAGTACTGATCTATGCTTCCAAACTATATTTGTCACATGAATAAGCACTGCAAGTGTGATATACAACATTATTCAGGGTTATTAGACACCAGTTTTATGAGATAGGGTCTTATCTAAGTATAACTCAGTGCTGAGTCAGGTCTTCAGGTCGTATTAAACAACCGCTTATCCATGGAAGCAGCTTTTATGCAAGTTAACAAGACCATTCTGTTTAAGCCATACTGTTTAAATCATAGTTATGCAAGCATTATGATCTCTATGGTAAGTTGAAAGAATTATGCAAACTTCAATCTATGTCTCATTATTATTTCTAAACACAAAGTTTTAACAAAGGTTCTATTTTTTGATTACAAGCGGATGCTTTCTTTGACAGTGAGTAGGAAGAACTTAAGACTCAACTGGAATATCACTGTACCATTTCACTGCATCTTAATTCCATTATTATTTTAACACTTTATTTCCTTGCAATCGAAGTGAAATAAAGGTAAGGTTAGCAGGATATAATAACTATTTGGTAGATACTGCCACCTAATGTGTACAGACTATTGCAGTAACTCACACTGGGCAAAATTTGGAAAGGAGTTGTCTTAACAGACTAGAAAGAGAAAATGCCAAAAATCTTGGCTCATGGAGCATAGAAAGAACTTAGTAGTCGTACAGAATTTCTACTCCCAAATAGCACGTAACTTTCAAGATCATCAAAATCATTTCAGTGTCACACTGCCTAACTATCTAAGATTCCTCCTAAAGCATAATGATGCTTCTGTCACAGATCTCTACTGAATTTCAAAACTCTTCCTGTTACCAGTCAAAATCTTTCTCTTTCAACAGTTAAACATTTCCCACCTATTGCTCAGGCCATTAATATACTGTAATCCACAGATGCTCAGATCTGGACAAATATATTCTTTGCTTTCCTAATTCCACAAACAAAATGTGATGCATTCGATGAATCCAGATGTCTGCTCTTCTTGTTGTTTCTATTTCTTACAGTTTGAAAATAATAAATCAGATCAGCCACAAAACTCAAATCTGAGAAAAGCAGCCACAGCAGTCTTTCAATATCAAGGGCTAGGATGAATGTCTTCTCCAGTGATGACAGACAGTAACAGTACTACACAGGACATAGACTTGTTTTATGATAATTAATTTCCAGGATCACAAATCAGTGCCCCAAAAATCACCCCTTCCAGAGACTCCCATTCAAGTCTGTCTCAAAATGGGACTAAGTGTGCTCCTCGGATTTCAGGTAAAGGACTCAGAGCAGAATAAAGAGAAATAATAAAGTCTGGAGCAGAGAATTATCCACATGATCCAGCAAATTATTATTTTCATCAGTAAAGGAAACCACAAAAGTTTCAGGAAAGAAGCATTTAAGATAGTAATCACTGCAGTCTGAGTTTTTATTATTAGCTTCAACAATATAAAAGCCAAGTAGAACACACAGGAACTTCATCAAGAGATATGGGGTACCAAACTAAGCTCAGTTACTACCACCCAGTGGCAGCCTGGAAAAGCATCAGGGTACTGACAGCAGCTCACTCCCCTTGACAGAGAACAAGCTGCCTCCACTGCACTTTTTGTCTTTTGGATCTTTCTGGAGGCTAAAGGACACCTTTCCCCACACCACAAGCATGTGATAAGTGACCACGCTTCTCTAAAGTTCAGGCTTTTGGCCCCTGTTGTCACAGAAATTTAAGATCACCTATTTCCTGAACTGACAAGATCCATCTCCCACAACATTGACGCACATCTCCTTCTCATCTCATGAAGCAGAGATTAACAGAAAATACAACCTAACATTAATCTAATGAGTTGAAATTTTTCTAATATCTATTTACACATACAAGAAGTGTCAGAGAATTGCCACATGTCTGCAGACCACTTTTTTTAGGAAGGAAATGTCCCTGCTGTCAGCGGCCTTTCTTCATATAGAAACAACCAGAAAAAAAACCCCAAAACCACAAACATGTACCATTTAAGACACTTTAAACATGAGTTTTAACAGCAGGACCACATTCAAGATCATCTTCCCATCTGATATTTTGTGAACAGCAATTGTAAACAAACTATTAGTTCACAGGGGAGTGCTTTCCTTTAAAGCGTAAGTTTCTGCAGTTAACTAGAACATAATGATGTACAAAGGCACTCTTAGATAAGGCTGCATAATGTGACATACCAATGTTAAGGCAGATATAGACAATTAGGTCAGAAAGATTATCAGATATACACTCAGTAGCTCTCATACCTTAGCTTTAACAATGGTATACTGGTTTAATATCAGAGTAGCAACATTTTTTTGTTTTTAATAAAAATAAAAAGGAATGTCACATGCAAAGCAGCTAACTTGACAATGTCAAGGCTTTTATGAGAGGTCCCCCAAGCACTTTATGTTATAACAAATAGTTTTGGGGAAGTCTGCAAGACACGGATACTGTAGCCTCAGGCTGCAGACAGTCTAGACTAACACTGAGATGTCACTGTGCTATCTCAGAGCAACCCGAAAACAAGAGCTCTCAGTTTTCTTCTAGTTTCCTTCATAATTCAAACACTATGAAGACTGTAAGGATAAACAACAGTCCATTTGTAGCAAAATGCAAGAAATCTGATTAAAAACAAACACTCTTTTAGTTATTGAAAGATGGATTCACTGATAAATATATAACTAAAATTTCTAATTAGTTTTTGCATCTGAAGTTTACACTGGGGATTTTTCTTTTTTTAAACAAAATAAAAAGTTTTGTACAAAACACACTTTCAAACTTTTCCCACTGCTTTCACAGACAAAGTAAGCCAACCTTTAAGTACAGTTAAAGTACAGTCTGTATTGGTCAATTATTTTCTTCCAATGTACTTTTTTTGAAAGAGATTTTCTCTACTTTATCGCGCTAAAAACAACAGCTGACATTTTATTCATGAAGTCCGGTTACAAGCGTGTGTACTTGAACCAGTACTCTTTTCTAGCTTCAGTGATGCTATGCAGTTTGGGATTGTTTTATTCAATCTGTTTTCATTCTTTAACTCCTGTTGATTTGCTTCTTTTGGGTTTGCAGGACCAGCAGAAAATTTCTCAACATTCACTGCTATTGAAACGGTAAAATAACTTGTTTCTATTACTCAATCCCCTAGAGGAGGTTAGTGGAATGAAGGCATAAACTTCTGAAGAATGGCAAGACCTGATTAGTCATTCATTCCAAATATTATATCTATTTCATTCTTTTCTAGTATACTAACCAGTCAACAAAAAATTCCAGGTAACCTTCATCTGGTTTCTCCAACTTCGGTGTCCCCATTTCAGCTTTTATGCCTACCAAGATATCAGTTTCTCCCTATTAAAACAAAAACACATCACACAGCTGGAATTAGAATTACAGAACTACTTGTTTAATTTAAACGTCTGTGGTAAGCTGACATTTCTACCTTTCAGTTATCAGATCATTCTATCGGAGTGAAATTGAAATAACTTTTTTTTTTAAAGAACAAAAGGCTTTAGAAAGACAATATTAAGTGTAAGAAGCTTCTTCAAATAACTACCATACATATTACCTTTCTCTAGGTTAGAAAGACACTCTTAATATCCAAGACTACTTCTGTCATTTTGGTTCTGTAAACAGCTCTTTCTGCAGAACCTTCATAATGGTGCACAGGACATTTGTCTTCTTCACAGTCAACACACATCAGAAGTAGTTTTGCTTCATTCTAATGGAATAGAAATTTTTGGCCCCTTCCCCTGGAATTAGGCACAACAGCAACTTCAGTTTTCAAGATCAAACGTTAGATTAGTTCAGACTGAAGGCTGTCAAGGCACTTCACAGTAAATCCAGCTCAAGCCAGCCTGAACTAATTATATATCCTGTCATTATTTCAATATCCCACAGTTTCAGTTACTGCTATACACACACATGTTATTACACACACAAACCCATCTACAAATAGCATCGGCTTAACTAGTCACACAAATAAGAAATTTCATCAGCAAGGTACCCAATCCCTAAGAAATTTACCTACCAGCTTTACTCTTGCAGATCCACTTGTGTTTGATACAACATCTGTTTCTACTTCTGCACATCTGTAGTCTTCACAGCCTCGACCATCTACACGAAGATCTTCCTAAACATGACAATCAATATATTGCACTTAAGGGAATCAGTAATGAAAAGTAAAAACAAAATAAAACAAAACAAAACAAACAAAAAAACCCCACCACAAACCAAAAACCCTGTGACTTTAAACTTTCCTTCTCCTATACCAAACGCAGCAGTGAGGAGGATATAAAAGCAAAGGCTTGTAGTTTCATCATGGAGTACAAAAGAACCAACTATAATTTTTCATTTATATCTCATTTATGCAGAGCTTGCAACAAGCAATCTGCAGGCAGACATAAATTGCACCAAGTCCCTCCAATTCCCAAAAGAAAGCTTCAGGTTCCAAAACTGTAAAGGTCATGGCTTTAAATGGTGCTTTACCTAACACAGCCCAGCAATTTCCTGGGACAGGCAAGTTCTGTACTTTTACATCAGAAATTACGACCCCAGCAGACAAAAATGATACATCAGCCTTCCGAATGCTTTCATCCATTTGTATTCCAAACACAGGTATTATGCATCATCTGATACTATACAGCTCGTTCCCACAAAAACAGGCTGGTTTTCACTAAATTTCAGTAAAAATACAGTTTTTTTATCTTTAGGGCTTCTCCTCAGACACCCTTCACTCTTCCTCCTTGGTCCACTCATGTTCCTTTGCTAAGTCACAGGCTGAAACTCTATCCAATGGCAAGAACTGGAGAAAGAGCCAGGGAAGAGAAAGGAAAGAGGAACAAATGGGGGACAGAAGAAGGATATTAAGCTATTAGAGAGCATCCAAAGGAGGGGGATGAAGATGGAAAAGGGCCTTGAGGAGAAGTCGTTTGAGGAACTGCTGAGGTCGCTTGGTCTGTTCAGCCTGGAGGAGACCGAGGGGAGACCTCATTGCAGTCTACAGCTTCCTCACGAGGAGAAGAGCAGGGGCAGGCACTGATCTCTTCTGTGTGATGACCAGTGACAGGACCTGAGGGAATGGCCTGAAGCTGTGTCAGGGGAGGTTTAGGTTGGGTATCAGGAAACCCCCCAGAGGGTGGCTGGGCACTGGAACAGGCTCCCCAGGGAAGTGGTCACAGCACCAAGCCCGAGTGTGCTGTGTTCAGTGCTTGAGAGTGCTATGCTTGAGAATCCAATGCTCCACAGTTCAAGAAGCATTTGGACAATGCTCTCAAGCACATGGTATGACTCTTGGAGTGTCCTGTGCAGGGCTTTGATGATCCTTGTGGGTTCCTTCCAACTCAGCATATTCTGTGATTCTGTGAAAACAAATCCACGTCCTGCTCTCAGCCTGCTTCCCGTTCCGATGCTCGGTGTGCTCTGATTACTACTGCGAGGTTCGCCCCCAGACACAGCGGCGGAGGGCTCCCTCCTTCTCTCCCTCCCCTTCCTCCTCCCCAGCCTAACTCGCTCCCCGCCGCCCGGCGCCCGCCCCCGGCACCTGGACGCCGTGCACGATGTACAGCTTCTCCGCCTCGCTCAGCACCACTGACGCCATTCCCGCCGCCTCCCGCCCGCATCTGCGCACTGCCCCGCTTCCTCCCTGCCTTCCTGCTTGCCTGCCTTACATCCGCCCGCCCGCCGCGGGGAAGCTGCCGGGTATCCATAGCTGGTGTCCCGCCCGCCCAGCGGGCACCGGCACCTCACAGCCCGGCCTTCCCTTGCCTGCGGGCAAAGCGGGGCGTGCAGCCGGAAAGCCACAGAAGCCTTTCACATGGAGTAGGCGCAGCGCGCCGGACGCGGTACCCGCTGGGCGCCCAGCATCCCGGAAAACGTCCTGTCCAGGAAGCTGACCCTCGTGGTAAACCAAAGCACCCGCTCTCTGCCTGCCCTCTGCCAAAAGCTCCTGAAGGAGGCTGTGAAAGTATCCCAGTGCTCAGAAAGGGATCGCGTAGTCGTAGTCCTCTGCGTTTCTTCATTTTCCTTGCGGAGTTTTTACCTCAGAAAGGTCCAAGCGAGGTGCGGTGAGCGGGGAAGGCTGGTGCGGGTGCAGGGAAGAAACCAGCTGCTTTCCTTAGGAGGTTCTCTTGGTCCTGTGCAAGATATCGCTGGGAAAGTGGCGTGGGAAATGTAATTAAAAACTCGCGCTGTATATTAAAACAATAAATAAGGGTTGGGGTTTTTTTTTTGACAGCTTTAATTGAAAGTTTCATAACAGTCATTAATGTAAGTTTGCACGCCTTTTTGCACAGCTCCTGTGTATAATTTTCAGGGTATTTTAAAAGATGCTATCTGACTTCATGCTGATGCTTGCTTGGATAAAAATGGTCCATGGCTCCCAAGGATTACACAGCACACTGCCGGAGTTTAATCCAGTTTCCCACAACTCCTTGTTCAATCAAATGTACAGAGCATTCCTGGCTGTGCCTACTTGAGCATGTGGCGTGATGCAGTGGGAGCAAACTTCAAGAGCGAGGGATGTTTTTGGAGGTTTTGGCTTGGTCTGGTCCCGTTGGCAGGCTGCTTATCCATTAGCAGTCGGGGCAGAGCCGACGCGTTTCTGGGACTCTTCCCATGCCTTACCTGCATCTAAAAGGAGTCACGTTTCTGCACACTAGGGTTGTTGCATGGGGATTGCTTACTGCTTCTTGGTGGGGAGAGCCAGCAGTGCAGCCTGGCAGAGCTGGGAGCTTGGGTAGCTTGTCCTCCCTGCTCCCCCTGGGGAGGTGAGGAGGGCCAGGTCTCCTTCCTGGGCCACGGGGGAGCCCAACAAAGGCAGTCCCCATGCATGAAAGTGCCCCGATTTGTATGTTCTCTCTAAAATAGCATCTGCCAGTGCTGCTGTCCAGCACAGATTGACCCTTCGTTTGACTTGCAGTGTGATACTTGTGTCCTCACATTGCACAGTGTGAACCAAACAAGAAGAAATCAGAAACTCCCTGAAAATGTGAGTGAATTCTTGATCTGAAACAGTGTTAAGGCATCCACCCTATGATTTCCACTGAGAGCACAGGGAGATGACATTCTGGCTCTCATCTTAGTTCCTGCCTCTCATGGCTTAGCCCACTGCAGCTAACAGTTCCAATTGCCAGGAAAGAGTGATTTGTTAATTTTTTTCCCATCTCTGCCATCCGAGCTTGGAGTCTACCTAATGTTAGTCAAATTCTTGCATAGTCCAGAGGCTCAGCTAGCAAATATTGTTCACATGCAAACAGCAGTTTTTCAAAGGTGGGAGGAGCCCAGGTTTGGCTCGTTTTTCCTCAAGGAGGGCAGAAGGCATCCTCTTGCCCTAAAGAGCACTTCTGAGGACATTCAAATTCCAGCACAAGGCAGTAGTGAAGCTTATCATACAAAAAAGGATGCAACTTGTTTCTTGGGTTTGTTGGGGTTTTTTTTAACAAAGGCAAAGCAATATCTTTAACTTCATTGTGGTAAATGAATGACGTGTTGGCCCATGTTGTGGTTTGACACTGGCCAAACGCCAGGCACCCACGAAAGCCGTTCGCTGATCTTCTCGTGCTCTCAGCTGGGCAGAGGAGAGGAAAAAAAATTAATGTAGGGCTCATGAGTTGAGATGAGGACTCTAAGGGCAAAACAGGTTCAAATTTAAAGGTATAAAGTAAATTTATTATTAACAGAGTCAGAGGAGGATAATGAGAAGCAAAATAAGCCTTTAAAACACCTTTTCCCCCCCCATCCCCTTCCTCTTTCCCACTGACAGCGCAGGGAGACAGGGCGTGGGGGTTTTGGTTAGTTTATCACTCGAGATATTCTGCTGTTCGCTCAGGGAGAGGAGTCTTTCCTCTGCTGTACCATGAGTCCCTCCCATGGGCAAACAGTTGTCCCAGAACTGTTGTGGCGTGGGTCACTCGTCCACGGGGTGCAGTCTTCTAAGGCTAGGCTACTCTAGTTTGGAAGCAGGGGCCCTCTCTCTACATTCGGGTCTCTCACTGGATCACAGCTTTCTCCAGCATCCACCCGCTCCGGCGTGAGTACTTCTCCCACGGGCTGCAAGTGGATCTCTGCATCCCCCGTGGCCCTCATGGGCTGCAGGGGGACAGCCTGCTTTACCACTGTCCTCACCACAGCCTGCAGAGGAATCTTGGTTCTGGTGCTTGGAGCACCTTCTCCCCTTCTTTTTCCACTGACCTTGGTGCCGCCATGTTGTTTTCCCTCACATGTCCTCACTTCCTCCTCTTCTCTGACTAGAAGAAAAAGTGCTGCCCATTAGGTACCATTGCCAACAAGTTCCACCAATTCAAAGATTCCTCCAGGATCCCGCAGTGCAGAGAGGTCGATCTCGTCTAGGTTCCGCATCGGAGAGTTGCTTGCCATGTTTTTGCTGCTGACCAGGCGGCCCTGCCGCCACTGAGCGGGCAGTGGTGGCTGCTGTGGCGCTATTTAACACCTCTCTTCATGAGGGGTGCCGAGAAGGAGAAGCTGCTGCCGCCGCCCCTGCCCTTCTGCCCACGGGTGGCTGGCTAGGGGCAGCCAGGCAGGCAAGGCTCACTGCGGTCCACACTGAGATGGTAGCGGCTGCAGCGCATCACCTCACCATCCCAGTAAAAAACTACCCATGTGCTGTTTTGCTTTTCTTCTTAAATATGTCATCACAGAGGCGCTACCAACGTAATTGGGCCAGCAGCATGTCCATCTTCAGAGCCGTCAGAGATTGGTTCTGTCGAACACGGTGGAAGCTTCTAGCAGATTCTCACAGAAGCCACTTTTGTGGCCCTCCCCTGCTACCAAAAAACCAGGCCATGCCAAGTCAACACAGCCCAAATAAAGCCAGCCTGAGGGAAAGCCCTGAAATGTGAAGATTTGCACTACATGATTAATACCTGGCAAGGCCGCAAAGGCTGGAAGCAGTGGCTTGACGTGGAGAGTGTCAAGCAAACTCAGCCCTTGCTCTGGCTCTGAATGTGACACCTGCAGTGGAGCACTGTGTCACAGAATCAGAGAGTCACAGAACGGGTATGGTTGGAATGGACCACAGTGGGTCATCTGGTCCAACCTCCCTGCTCAAGCAGGGCTATCCTAGAGCACATGGCACAGGATTGCATCCAGACAGTTCTTGAATATCTCCAGTGAGGGAGACTCTGCAACCTCTCTGGACAACCTGTTCCAGTGCGTGGTCACGCACACAGTAAAGAAATTCTTCCTCCTGTTCAGGTGGAACTTCCTGCATCAGTTTCTGCCCACCGCCTCGCATCCTAGGGCTTGGTACCACTGAGAGGAGCCCGGCTCCATCTCCTTGGCACACTCACACCCCTTCCTCCCCCCTTTTAGACATTTATACACATTAATGATGTCCCCTCTCAGTAGTCTCTTCTCGAGGCTGAACAGGCCCACCTCCCTCAGCCTTTCCTCCTATGAATAATACTCCAGTCTCCCAAACATCCTCACTGCTCTGCGCTGTACGGCTCCTCCTTGGCTGCCAAAAGATTTTGGATACCTGCAAACCAAAACCACCCTGAACCTGCCTGGGGCTCAGAGGTGCCCGCTGAGGCAGAACCATCTGTTCCCATGTCAAAACAAAAAAGTGTGGGTTTTTCCCCTCACAAAACCCGCATTTCCCCCCCAGGCACCCGCACGCTCGTGCCGTTAACGCGCAGTCGGCACAGGCGGTCCGCAGCCGCGCGGGGCCCGGCGCCGGTGCCCGTGCGTGGGGCCGGGGAGCCGGCGGCGGGGTGGGGAAGGGCAGGGCCGGGGACGCT